>JAJIYU010015550.1:0-12615 GCA_030144865.1 Tinospora cordifolia
TTGAGAAAAATAGGGAAAAATCTTGTATTTTCTCATTATAATTTCAGAAAATACATTGAGTACATGTATGTCGGACCCGTCGTTCCGATGTTAAAAATGTGGGTCGTCACAATAATATCTAACAATTTTGTGTGAAATTCGAAGAATTATTAATATTTTGTTACATAAATTATGTATATGAAGTGCAACATTAAACATTACAATAATAAATATAAATATATATACGTAGGTGTATGTATTAAATATAAGTATATATATATATATTTAAACTTATTTAAACTTATATAAACTTATTTATATATGTAAACTTATTTAACTAGATAGTTATGGGTATTTATAAATATAGAAGAAAAAAATTGAGATACACATATATACATGCGCGAAATCGAACGCGCCCGGCTTGTGCGCCTATCTTAAAAAATAAATTAATTAAAAAAATAATAATATAGGAAAAACAAAAAAAATACAAAAAACCCAAAAAAAATCACAAAAAATGCAAAAAAAACCCTAATCTCAAACCCTAAACCTTTAGCCGCCCCAATCAAGTAAAAAATGAAGTTTTCTACATTAAGAAAACAAAAATATTACAAAACTAACCTTCAGAGACTATATAAACCTCTTCACCCCACTCATTTCATTCATCCCAGCAAGAATTGAATAGAGGTCATTCTTGCTCTCTCTGCCTCCTTCTGGGCATCTTTAGTCTCTTTTCTTTTTTTGAGATGTTTTAAACAGCATGCAAAGTAGTAGCAACGAAGTGCTACACAGATCTTGGCAAAAATATCTGAAAGGAATTCAGGAAGCAATTTCGAAGTAAAATAATTTTCATCTTTTAATTTATTATTTTGATTCAAATAATGTCTGCTTGTGTGGTTAGCTTAGTTTTCTTTTACATACCTTTTCAATTTATTCATTTCAGTTATTATATTGTTTATGACTAAGAGAGTATGTTCTGTAGTTGTCTTGTATGATCTTCTACATTGAAAATCAAAAGTCATCCTACTTGTTTTATTTTAAATGTAGATCTGTGGTGTAAGGTTATACCATTGGAATATTTATATTATATTTAAATAATTATTTGTTATGCTCTTACAGTTAACTACATACCAACACGTGGTCGAAGATAGAGATTTTAACTACATACCGACACGTGGTCGAAGTTGCACCGTGAGCATTCCAAATAAGAGTCATGAGGAAATAAAGGGTTTGGATTTGATTCTGCCTTACTCTAATGGATCCGAATTCGGTATAATAGCTCTTTCCCTGGGATTGGAATGCTAGGGGTTATCCTTTCGGTCTTTAATGACAACAGAAATAATAAATTGTTTGAATCATTTAACTCTATGTAAATGGTTACTATGCATATTTTATTTTATCGACATAACGAATTAAATATTTAGAATGATTCACTGGGCTTCATAGCTCACCCTTCATTTTTTACATTTTAGGAAATAAATTATCATGACTGCATGGGCATTATTTAATATGTGAAAAATTTTATTTAATCTCATTGTAGGGCATGTAGGCCCAAATTTATTTATTTATATCATTTTGTTGTAACATAAGTTGAACTATTACCCTTGAATTTTTCTGTTAAATAATAAAAGATTTATTTTATTTCATGGCATCACATATTTTTTATGTACATAGTTGAATGTGCACAAGATATCTCATAGATATGGAAAAGAAAACAAAATAAGGATAACGTAACACGAGCCCACCTCCCAGGTGGCCCAAAAATATTGAAGAAGAAAAATATACCATCAGATAACGTGGGCTCGAACATGGGAGGCAGGGTGTTACAGTGACTGATCATGCAATATATGGATTAAAACAGGCTACAACATGTGCGCATTGTAAAAGGCATTGAGCAGTATTTTAGGGCATGTTGCATAGCATAGTTGATGTACTCATACATATCATGTATCAATGTTCTAAATATCATGCATATCTATGGCATATCAAATCAAATAAATCATATGTATGTAACATTCATGTTCAAAACTCAAGCACAAATGCAAGCATCATTTAAAATTAAAATAATAAACTGAAAGATAGAAATCATCTCCACATCATGTTCATCTTCAAAATACAAGCGCACAAGCAAGCTTTATTAAAATTGAAATAATAATCTAAAAGATAGAAGTCATCACCACCTTAATTATTACTCTTTTGAAGCTTCAATTAAATCCTTTTCATAACCACAAAATTTGAGCGACACTTCGTTATTTCAACTATAACTGCTACGAGATTTCTGCAGTACTCTGTTAGTTCTACCACAAAACCCCAAAAAGGGAGAAAGAATGCCAAGAGAGAGGCAGAGGGGGAGAGAGAGAGAAAGTAGGAAGGATTTATCAATTCTTGCTAAGATGAAGAGAGTCTGAGCATAGGGGGTCCTTATATAGAGTTTCAATGGCTAAGGATTGACAAGTTTGTGACATTGATTACTGAAAACTTTCCATTTCTTCATTGTGGCACCGCACAAGGTGTAGACGTTTAGGGTTTGCGCTTCGCCCACTTTCTAATTCATTTTTTTGCACTACTCGTATTGGAAACTCAACGTTAGGACCGCACAAGGCAAGACTACGATCCCCGAAGGGACCCCAATTGCAGGATCGCAGTGTCCTAATTGGGAACCACAGTCTTGCGATTTGGTTATTGCATGACCGCGGTCCCCAATTGGGTCCCGTAGTCTTGCGTCACAAGAACCCGCCTCCGCGTATTGGGCCCTAGCTTATGCCATTCCATCAGTGCTCCAGTGTGTTGTCATCAAGCGCACATTTCTCGAGGAACTCCCTCTGGCCACCTAAGGGGAGACGACGTGTGTCACATTAATTCTTTCTTTCTTTTCGTGTCCCAAATTCTATAGGACACCTAAGTACTCAACTCATAAAATGTATTTTATAAAACATAATTGAAAATCATTGATATATAATCAACTTCAACATCATTCATTTGAATGTGAAATTCAAAATAACTTAATATCATTCATTGATCTAAAATATTCAAGAGTTACAAAACTTCGTATTTGTTACAACGAAAATAACTTTATAATTATACAAAAGACTTAAAAAGTCTACAAGAAAAGACTTAGTGCCAAAATACCCATCTTAAACACTTTATGAAGTTGAAAAAAAGAATCTTTAATTTTAAAACCATCTCGCGACCTCCTTCTTTTAGTATCTTGAAATGTTAGAATAGGAGGGTGAATACAATGCCTAGTGGATTATTCTAAATATTTAAATCATTATTTCAACCAAAAAACACAAGCATATCAAAACACTTTCGTATATTAAGCAATTCACACAACTTTCTTGTTTATAGTTGACATTAAGACAGAAAAGACTTCTTCTTTGGTATTTCCCATTAGGTCTAGATTAGTAATCCTCGTAGCCTAGTTATCATATTCATAACCCTATCTCAGGGATGAAGTCTTAGCTTGACTATTAACACACCCCCCCCCCCTCAACGGACCCTCTGTATCTTCTTCAGGTTGGAAAATACCCACGGCAATTCCCCTTACTGCATCGGTACGTGGTTAAAATCTTTATTAATCTCTTATTAGTGGCAGATCATGCAATATACGGATTAAAACAGGCATACAACATGTGAACATGGTAAAAGGCATTCAACAGTATTCTAGAGCATGTTGCATGGTGTAGTTGATGTGCTCATACATATCATGTATCAATGTTCTAAATATCACGCATATCTATGGCATATCAAATTAGATAAATCATATGCATGTAACATTCATGTTCAAAAATCAACTACACATGCAAATTTCATTTAAAATTAAAATAATAAACTAAAAGATAGAAATCATCTCCACATCGTGTTCATCTTCAAAATACAAGCATATATGCAAGCTTTATTAAAATTGAAATAATAAACTAAAAGATAGAAGTCGTCTCCACCTTAGTAGTATTACTCTTCTGAAGCTTCAATTGAATCCCTTTCAGAACCACAAAATTTCAACAGTACTTCGTTATTTTAACTCTAACTGCTAGAAAATTTTTGTAGCACTCTATTACTTCTACCCTACTTGTAGTTTAGAACAACCCTAGAAAGAGAAAATGAACGCCAAGAGAGAGGCAGAGGGGCAGAGAGAGAGAACAAGAAGGATGTATCAGTTGTAAACAGTACGTCGAAAAGCCCTAATCGTCATTGTAACTCTACAGTCACGCAACAACTTTCAAAAACTGATATGAGCCACCAACAACCAGAATTCCTTCCCCTTCCCTAACTGTCCTTAACCAATTTTCATTCATTCAAACCTTTTTGAACAGTTTCATAAGCACTGTAAGAGGAAGGACATCTTTAGGGGAACCGTCAGAAATCGTTTGTGCCCAGGTAAATCGTCGAACCTTGCTTTGAATCACAATTTCCTATCTTAGATCTACATTTCCTAAGAGTACACACATTTTCTTCTGAAATATAGACCATTAGAGGGTTCAAAGCCTCGCGTTGAAGGAAAATAAGGGGGAAAGATCAAGAGCAACGAGGTATAATGTTTTCCATTCATGTATTTGTGATGTTTTGAACTTAATGTTAGTGTGTTGAAGTGTTAAACACTAGAGGGAACAAAGGACCGAGATTTGTGCACACAAGAGCAATATTTCTGGGAACTTATTTGACTATCGGATAGCGGGACCCGACAATACACTGTTCACGTGAAACCCTCTATGGTTACTACAATAACTGACTGCGGTAATGCAATATAAAATCGAGAATCCCCTCTGGTTACCATGATAATGCGTGTCACTGTGTTCCGAGCCCTATTTTTCGAGTTTCATGTACAAATCCTAGCAACTGCGGTAATACCCTTCTCTACTGCAATACATAGAAGAAAAACATGATAGTACACCATAATATTACCTAAATGCATACCAATTACTACTTAGATTATGTGGACATTAAATCATGGTTTAAGGATACTAAACTATGATATCAAACCATTATAGGTTGAGGATTCGAATCATCTGCACAAGGATTAAAATAAGCGGAGCATAGCAACAGGTGGAAGTGATTACCTTGCTCCCTAGTATTATTTGAATTTTAATGTTGAACATGTGGTGCATTTACATTACTTGAATGCCTAGAAGCATGCTAGAATGTTGTTTGAATGATTTGTGAATAGCATGAACGTATGAATGATAGAATAACATGAGTTATAACATGAGATGATTATTGCTTCATTTATGTTTCTATGAGATGATTAGCATGATTATGTAATTGTACAATGATGCGTCATGCATGATGAAATGATAACTATGCTTGTTATGAGATGTTTGTTGATATTCAAATAAAGATAAATTAAGAGTGGAGCCACATACCATAGCAATGGTCCATGCAAGATCACCGTAGGTATTCTTGTGATAAGGAATGATGGGATTGTCCTTAGTTCCCAATAATAAAACTATGGGTGTGACCCTAGTTCTTTGGTGATGGAGCAATGAGTAAAACCCTAGTTCTTGGGTTGAGTGATGGGTTTGCCCCTATCCCATTAGAATTTGACATATAGTGTATTTTTCTTGTCTTCTTTGACGTGATAATGATGAGATAACTCTAGGGTTAGACCCTTCGGTCTAATTAATGATTGTCAATAACTTAATGTTTGAAATACCTAATATGTGAAAGTGGTTTCATGTTCTGTGTTTAATTTAATTAATGCTATTGATGTATTGTATATGATCCACTAGATTCTCGAGCACCCCCTACCTTTCCATTTTAGGTGATATCGAAAATGCTATTGATGCACTGAGTACTATAGTTGTTGCAAACCTCACCGTAGAGGTTGTCATCTGATTTCTTCAATTGTTGAGTGCATTTGGCTTAGACTAGGCAAAAGACCCATTTTGTTAGCCTTTATGTTAACATCAAATTGGAAATGGTATTGGGCCACACGGGTTAGGTTTTAGAACTTTATTTGAAAACTTTGTGAAAAATTTTATTTGACTTAGTCATTGAGTTTATGATTCATAATATCTATTGAACTGTCTCTAGTTGAGATAAATCTTGGTGTGTCCAAAAGTTTGACAATCTATATATATATGGGTTCTGATATGTCCAGAAGGTGTCTAATGAGAATTAAACGTGAAAAGGTGACGTCTCGATTCTCGACAAATTACAAGTGTATACATATTTAATGTAAAATGGGTGTGTTTCTCCATGCGTAACTCTGAGGTGATAAAAATGAAGAACCAAAAATGAGGGTGTTACATTACTATTAGAGTTGCTGTATAGAATAGCTAAGAAATGTAAGGGTGCTAAGAAAATAACTAGGAGAGCAAGAAGAGAAGAAGAAGCTTAAGGATGAGATGCTCAGGAGAGGAATGTTTATATAGATTTTTTTTGACAGAAAAAACAAACATGAACAGTGAATGAATAGTGCATAATAGTAGTAGTTATGAATAGTATCGTTGATTTGTTATTTGTCTCGACGTGGACTGTGCGTAAGAATAGCCGTGAACAGTGAAATGAACAGTAACATGATTTTTTTTAACAAAATTCTAGGGTATTACAATCAAGTTTGATCAAAGTTGATGTAATCAAGTTTGATCAAAGTTGATGTAATCAAGTTTAATTGACCGAGATCGGTTAGAGATAATAGAACTAGAACTGAGTTATGTTTCGCAAAGAAACTGAAATTGGGTTTACAATATAAATTTGAGATATATTGGGCCAAGTGGTGACGAAACACCAGTATGTGGGACCTGAGGTAAGTAGTTTAATTTAGATGTTACTTTAACTGTATTTCTTGCATAAAATGTAAATGAACGACATGGGTTGAATGGTTTCATCTGATTTGAGCTACATTAAATTGGTTTTGAAGTATATGCAGATGTACATCAATAATGAGGTCGTAGGCTCAAGGTCTGAGTGTGGGTCAAGGTACATGATGTGATTTAAATTAAATTCGAGGTCAGGGCGTGGGGCTAGGGCATATGATCAGTGTGCCTAACTTTTGACCTACTCGAGTGATGGCACTTGAGGACCTAGTGCAGGGTTAAGGATTCGAGCAATACGCCTAGCTCATGACTCGCTTGAGTGACTGGTACATCTGACTTATGACCAATTCGAGCGATAACCATACGATTGGATTTGATGATTTGAAACCTTAGTCCAGATATAGTTCTCAACTAGCATGTATTCAAACTATTCTTCTTTAATTGCGCATTGTTTATAACTGTATTTACTACACTCCATGTTCTCAAATACTGTTTTTATTATTACTATTCATGCATAAATGCACTATTTTTGGAATATTGGTCATAGGTAATATGAGGGGTTTACTACTCCCTGAGCCATATTGCAATTTAGGCTCATTACTCTACTAACATTTTAGATTCATCGGTGGCTAACAAAGGGAAAGGTGTGGTGATAGCCTAGATCCCTTGGTAGTTCCCTTCTTTTTCTTGGTTTTGCTAGAAGTTGGTCACTTGTGTGTGTGAAATTAATGGTCAACTGCATCTTTTGAAATGAGACAATATATGATCTATAGTATCAAACTTCTATGGTATGAAAGAAATTTTTGCTCAGAGATTTAACTGTAATGTTATGTTTGCTTTCACACTTCATGGAATGAATGCTAGAATTACTCTAATGTTACGTTGGATTATAGTTTGAAAGGCTTAATATTGATAGGGCAAACTTGACTTGATGAGTAAGTTCATTGGGTCATTATGTCAATCAGGCCACCCTCGACCTAGGGAAGGGTCTTGACAATTTTTACATTATAATACTATAAAGAAAGATTATAGTCTTTCACTAAGGAATAAGGATGACATTTTGATTACTAAAGTCCTAAAGATTAAATATCGAATGTTCTTATTTAAAATGATGTGACTAAGTGTTTGATGACTTACTAAAAAACTCATATTGGATATGGCACTTAGGATTACATTTTGGTGAACTCAAATTACTAGAAAAGCTCATGTTGAAAGGTTTACCATTCTTTCAACACCTTGATCAGTTCTATTAGGAATGTTTATTTAGAAAGCAACTTAAAAAGAACTTTCCTAAAGAAAATACAAGAAGAGCCCAAGAACACTAGAGCTTGTTTATACTAATCTATGTAACATGATCAAGCCAAGTTCCACCACCTTGAATAACTACTTTCTATTATTATCAACAATATAGTCGCAAGAGTTGGATATATTTTGTGAAGGAGATAAATCGAAGCCTTTAAAGTTTTTAAGAAATTCAAACTACTTGTAGAAAGAAAGTGGTTACTAGATCAAATCTTTATGGTTAGATTTTAAAAAAAGGTTAATTTACATCAAATGCATTCAAGGATTAAATCCTTATAATTTGATCAATGATTTAAGGAACCCAACCAACCCAAGGGATAGGTCAGGTGAAACCCAACCTTTTTGGTGGGGACTTGAGTTTCGACATGACTCAATCAGGTCACCTATTTAAGGGATTTAACAACCTAGCTTTTTCTTTAAACACGACATGGTTAGGTGGAGTTTGATCAAGTCAAATTGGAATGGTCAGATCATGTGTACACCCGTAGTGGACATAAGCTTAATATATTTCATTTGAAAGAATTTGCCAGTATTGTTTTTGTCCATGTACTTAACCAGCATTGCATTAAGCTTGATGACAAAAAGTGAGAAGTACATCTTTGTTTGTTATGATTCTAATTCCAAAGCATACAAGCTCTACAAACTAAGCTCCAACAATGATGTTGTTAGCTTAAATGTTGATTTTAATGAAAAAACATCACAAGATTGGATCATTTGCAATGAAGATTTTGATTTTCTTCAATTATATGAAGATGTAGAAGAAAAAATTGTTCCAAGATGTGTACTTCTACCACCTTTTCAAACTCTAATTCATGTAAATGCATCAACAAAAGCAAGTTCCAATAAACGAAACCAATGCGTATGAGGTCTTTACACAATATCTATGAAGAAATAGGTAAATCAACTTTTTGTCATTTTCTTATTGATTTTGAACCTAGAAGTTCTGAAGAAGCATTTAAAGACAAAAGATGGGTGCATGCAGTGGACAAAAAAAAATTAGGCCATCAAGAAAAATGGCATATGGAACTTGCAGATTTTCTAATAAGTTACAAAGCCATTAGTATCAAATGGGTGTACAAAGTGAAGAATAATGTCAACAACCAAGTTGATGTATACAAAGCTAGCCTAGTGGTAAAAAGCTATTGTCAACATCAAGGCATCGACTTTGATGAAGTCTTTGCACTCATTATTGGCATGAAAGCCATCAAACTTCTAATTTCCTCAACTGCTAATAAGAAATTGAAGATTTTTCAAATGGATGTCAACAAACTTTTCCAATATGAAACCTGAAGATGAGATAAATGTGCAACAACCTTTGGGATACTCTTATGTCAACCACCTTAACAATGATGTTTTGTTTATTTGCTTGTATGTGGATGACTTAATATTTATAAGTAACAATGTGAGCATGTTTAAAGATTTTTAATTGGCAATGACTAGTGAATTTGAGATAATCGGGTGAGAAGTTGTAACATACTATCTTGGCATCGAGGTGAAATAAATGGAAGATGAGATTTTTAATTCTCAATCTTGATATGTTGCAGAAGTACTTCAAAAATTCAACATGAGTTACTACAAGTTTGCTAGTACTCTTATTGGATATAGGTTGAGTTTATCAAAGTATGATTCACAATCAAAGGCGGACTCAACTTTATTTAAAAGTCCTCTAGTCAGAAGTTTGAGATGTTTGGCCTTGTATGAGACTTGACTTTCTTTATGTTGTTGGGCTCATTATCTATTACATGAAAGCTCCCACCATGCCTCATTTAAAAGTTGCCAAACTTATATTTCGATATCTCAAAGGTACATTAGCTTTTGAGACATTTTATTCATCCTTTAAAAATTTTACAATTGTTGGCTATAATGTAGTGATTTGTTGCTAAATTGGATGATCAAAAAAGTGCAAGTGAATTTGTTTTCTTTTTTTTTTTTTTTGTTTTATAAATGTTACTTTCACATGGAGCTCATAAAAACAACCAATTATGACACTTTCCACATGTGAAGCGAAATATGTTACAACTACTTCATATGTTTATCATGTACATTGGCTTCATAACTTGCTTAACGCTCTTGGATTAACACATGCAAAGCCTACTAACATTTTTCTTGACAACATGTAAGTGAATTCCTTGTCAAAGAATCTACTTTGTCATAATTGCACAAATATATTGATAGTAAATTTCATTTGTCTGAGATTACATTGCATAGAAAGAGATTTAGCTAAAATATATAAAGTCTCAAGATCAGATTGTCATCGTTTTTACTAAATCACTTCAATTTGTTGCTATATTAAGTTAATGTGTTTACTTGATTTGTCTACAACGTGATCATGTTTGAAATTTTTTTTTTTTTTTTTTTTGAGTTAAACATGAATCATGTTTAAGCTAGAAGAGATGTTAGTATTATGCTAAACATAATTCATGTATTACATTTTATAGTTCAAGTACTTGCATTTAAGTAGTTCACATATGTGTGTGTGTGTGTGTGTAGGCATTATTTTAGATTAATGTATTTGCATTGATCATAATACATGTATCAGATTAATTGTAATACCTCAAAGTATAAAAATTACAATAAAAAAAATTATAACCGCGTGACAACCTCAGTACTCAAAATCGGTATTGCAATAGTGCATCGCAAACTAAGAAATGGAAATTTTGAGTGGGTACCGTGGTACAGTGATTAAATTTCATGATTTTGGGATACCGATGTATCGTAGTATTGAGAACGAGATACCACAGTACTAGCACGTGATACCGCGGTATTGCAATTAAAGATCATAAATGAAAGTTCTAGGGCGCTGCGTATCTATATATTTTAAGCACTGAAGACCCTAAACACAAAAATCTTTTCACAGTTGGCTCCCCCTGCTCGCAAGACAAACCTTGGCCGCCCTCTGTGACTTTCCTTCAGTCTCACGCATTGTAGTTTGGTTCTTAACCCTCCCCATCCCATTGAAACTGTTCCACAAACACTGTTAGAGGAAAAACTGCACGGGACGATGAAGAACAGGATTGCTGATCCTATGCCAAACCCATTATAAGGTAAGGAACAATCCTTATATGATTCTACGAGTTATCTATGGCATCTTCCTACAAACAATATCAACTATAATGGTTCTTAAACATTATTTTCACTGTCTGCAATGTAACGGCACTCTAGAACCAATCCAAAACAGTCTTTCAAGGCAAACGAGAGAAACAATAAACGGAACCGAGGTATAATGTCGTTCTTGCCTCAATATTACATATTTTAGATCTACAACATTATGTAATAGAGTCCTATGCATAAGAGAAGAGAAAACCAAGGTACAAAGGTGAAGATTGTGAGGTTCTCATGAGTACCGTGGTAAGAAAATGGTAGTGTATTGTTCACTATCGCAGTACCGTGGTAACACGAATGCGATTAAAAAATTGTGGAATTACGGCAGTAACACGCCCTAACATCTTGTGGTTTGTTTGTCATGCATATACCTAGAATACATGAGAGTGAACTATGCCCAAAATGTAACTGATATGATCTTTATGCACACTGTATGCCATACACATTAGAGACACATTGAAGTACAAATTAAAGCATCTAATTATGATATTAAATCACTAAAGGTTGAAGATTTCGTGACGAATGGAATAACAAAGTAAAGATTTACAAGGAAGTGAGGGAAAAACAGGTGGATGTGATTACCTTGCTCCCTATGTTAAACATAATATGTGTTTGTTTTATTCTAAATGCCCAGAAGTATGCTAAGGTATGTTTTGATGTTGATTGGATACCATGAGCTCTTGTGTTAATATGAATGATGCATAACATGATATATGTATCAATATTGGTTATTTACATGTTTTCATATTATGAGATATGAAATGATTAGCATGTTCAATTTATTTGAATTGTGACGACCCACATTTTTTTTGAAATCGGATTGACGGATTCGACATATATATACTCCATGTATTCTCTAAAATTTTAATGAGAAAATACAAAATTTTTCCTAATTTTTCTCAATTTTGAATTAATTATTAAAGAAAATAGAAATAATTCGAGAAAATACAATTTTAAGGAGAAAACACATGAAAATATTAGGAAAAGGTGTTTTCTTGAGGAAAATAATTTATGAGATTAATTTACGAATTTTTGGAGTAATTATCGAATTTTTAGAATGATCAATGGAATTTTTGGAAGAAAAATATGATTTTTGGAAAAATTATACAATTTTTAGAGAAAATAATTAAATTAATGATGAAATGGAGCATAATGTTGGTATTTTGATGGAAAATGATGAATTAGACGATTTTAATAAATTAGAAAAAATGTGAAATTTCGATATATAACACATATATATAAATATATATATATAAGTGATAAAAAGGGGAAAAACAAAAAAGAAAAAAAAAATTTCGGGCTCCGACCGAACGGCCCGTGTGGGCCGAACTTGGTCGGGCCCCTTGCTCAACCTGAGCGCACAAACGCACACGGGCTTGAGCTCGTGCGCCTTGAAGCCCAACATGGGCCGGCCCATGCGCCTAGTCCAGCCCCTTTGTGTGTCCATTTGTGCGTTTTTTTGCAAATTTTGACCGAATTT
>JAJIYU010015551.1:0-12620 GCA_030144865.1 Tinospora cordifolia
TAAATCCTAAACATGGATTCTAAGCATGGCATGCTCTCATGAGTGATTAAAACATAAAAACATGCTAAACTAAAATTAAAATATGATTAAACATGCTGAAACTAAAATAAGGCATGCTAAAAATTAAAATTGAAACAAGCATGAACATGCTAGAAATTTAAAATAGCAAAATAGAGGTTTAAGAAATCCCCTCCACCTTAATCAGGGTTTCTTTGTAGAATCCGGTAGAGGTTCCCCTTATCTACACTTTTAGAACTTCAATAACTTCTAACCACCAACAAAAATACTTCAACAAATCTCTAAAATACTGAAATAAGAACTTCTCACACAAGAAAGAAAAGAGAGTGAGAAGAGGGCAAGAACAAGCAAAGAGAGAAATGTCAACTCTTTGCTTTGGGATGAGATGAATGTGAGCAAGAGGGGGTATTTATAGGCGTTCATGAGCACTTAGGGGATGTTTAGGGCAGCTTGGGCAGCTCACAAAGTTGGACAACTTTCCAATCCAAGGTGGACAACTTTCCAATCCAAGGTGGACAACTAGGCTCGAATAGGGCAAGTGTGCTCATGGGCCCACTTAATCTTACCAAATTCTCATGAGCTAATATTTGGTTCTCTAGCCTATTTATTAATTAATATTAGAAAATATTTTCAGATTTGGAATCATGCTAATCTTAGTTGGGACGTACTCCTTTAAATAGGATCTTGCTCATAAAACTTTCTTATGTGGTTCCCTTGCTTGCTCATCACACCAACACACATGGAATGCTTGCTATTTCTCTACACTTGGACGTCAAGCAAGGGAAGTATACAATCAAACTTGAGGGGACACTGTATCATAGTCTAATATGCAAATCTAAGCTTAAGGAAACTCACTAAATAATTCAAACTCCAAGTTTGGTGCACCCTTTAGTGTACACCCATGAGTTGGCGCCAAAAGGGGAGAAAAGGAAGTTTCTCTTTTGGTTTTCTTGGCTTATGTGCATGGGACCACTAGGGTTTTTGGGTGCACATTTTAGATTTCAAACCCTTCTAATTTGCGTTGTTCACATGTGCACACACACACACATACATGTCGGCTGGTTTAGCACAAATGGGGCATGGTATACATGATCAAGTATGGTGTACATGGAATCACTCTTCTTGGATTCAAATGATGGACACGTCCCATAGAGCTTTGGGTAGGGTAGGGTGCACATGATCATGGTGTTCCATTCATGTGACTTGCACATGTTTGAGGTGACCATGACTTCATGGGTTCACAAAAATTAAATAAAAATTAATATCTCCATATTTACAAGGAACTATGATTTATAACCTATAGTTTTGGAATCAGATGAACCTAATGCACATTATAAGGTATGGTTTGGCCCAAGGTGATTTTTCCTCAAAAACTTTCCTTATTTAAGACCCACTGAGGTCACTAGGCAAATGAAAATCTAAATCTTGGCCAATTGTTTTGATTTTTGGATATGTCATTCATTTTGTTAGTTCATGTCATTCCGTTTCGTTTCAGGTCATTTCAATCCCCTGAAGTATCCTAAATGCCAATTCTTTCCTAATTTTGGATCCTTGAAGGGTGTTTGACAAATGAAGACCCTAACCTCGACCAATTGTTCTAATTTTTTGATATGTTGTCCCCTTAGTTGGTTCATGTCAGCTTACTTCATTTCAAATTATTTTGGGTTCTTAAGGTGCACTAAATGAGAGTTTTGGAACATATCAAATTTAGCCCTAAAATGAGCCCGATTTCATTTTGCACCCAAATTTTACTAAATAAATGATAAATTTCATTTAATTGAGTATAGAGAATTTAGGGTATTACAAGAACCCAGTGGATTATCCCTATACATTACTAACATTACACAAACTAGAATACAAGACATGCAAACACTTTCATTACATTAGGGTGTTTCAACACTATATTGGTTATTATATCATACGTAAAACCAAAAGAGCCCTGCTTTCGATGTCCCCGTGTGGTCTGGGAGCGAATCCGGGGGTAACACCCCAGGGTCGGTTACCATTCGAGATCACGATCTAAGGATGGAAGTCTGCAGTGACTCTCCATCTGAAAATACAATCAGCTGTCGCGGTTAGCTCGGGTAGGGACACTCATGATGACGCCCAAAGGCCAATCATCGCTCTGGTACGTGAAATTTTTAATCTTAATTTAATATTCTTTAGTTGCGCATTCCATTCCCATTCACACATGGTCATCATATGTAACATTTTAAAGTAAACAAATCGAGTATATTCGACCATTCATGGAGATCAAGGCATGAAACATCTATCTATGCATGTTATAACACAAATAAACCAAACATCATGGACACACATCAAGCCATTCCAATCAAGTTCAATCAGACATGGCCTAGCATGCTTCTAAGTGTTCATTAAAAGTAAACATACAATATGCTTTGCATTTAAGGATTAGATAAGGCTAGGGAGTATGAAAATCACACCCACTTTTAGTCTTTCCTTTCTTTGTGCCTTTGCCCCTTGCCGCAAGTGTTTTGATCTTTAATCTATAAGGTTAATAATAAGTTTATGTGAATCTAAGACATTCCGAACATGGTCAAAATCCTAGGTTTGTGTCATTTGCATTGGTATTCCATAGTGTACCCAAGGCCGGAATGAAAACAAAAGAAAAGATGGCGTACACGACGGATTACCGCGGCAATGCGGAATCGATGACATGTGTTTAACACCTAAATACACACACATTAGGCTTAAAACACATATCAACTCAAGGAAAATTATTTACAATGCTGAGAAAGCAAGATTCCAAGTGGGATTTTGTGATTTACCTTAGCAAAAACTGTTTCCAACCGTGCCTCAACTTGGATCCACCGTTGTTGATGTTGCTCTTGGCGAATCTAAGCTTGAGAAAGGTAGAGAAGGGTTTGAATGAGCTCAAACCACCCTTAGAACTCAAAAGAAAAGCTAGGAAACAAGATTGGAAAGCTTAGTGAGAGTTTAGGAAAGAAAATAGTAAGTTGCGGTGCAAGAAATCCATATTTATTTTGCGTGAACATCACATTTTTATAGAAAATAACGAATTACCGCGGTCGCCCAAAAATTACCATTGTAATAGGTATTACCGTAGTCATTGACTACGGTAACCAGGTTGCTGTTCTTGCTCGTTTTTGGGTTTTTCTCCTACGATTATCGTAGTCATCACTTTTGTTTACTGTGGTAACCAGTGAAATTTTGGCTTTTTGCGTCTTTTCTTCGCCATTTCTTGTGCTTTCCGAATTTATATCATTTTTATCTTTATTTGGACTTATTTTACATAGTTTTCAAGTATCTTACTATTCTTATTTATTTATTTAATTATTTTATTTTTACTGTTCATCAGTGACGTGGAAGTCTTATAGACTTTTGAGGTATTACAATAGCCCCTTAAAAGAATTTAGACCTTGAAATTTAAAAGGATAAGTTACTAGTTTGATGCCGTCCCGTCAGGTGTTTCTAGTAAAGAGGTCTAGGTACTTTATCTGCATTTTGCTCTCAAATTCCTAGGTTGCCTCTTCCAGACCATGATACCTTTACAACACTTTGACCAAAGGAATGTCCTTGGTCAGAAGACTCTGTACCTTACGGTCTAGTATTTTGACTGCTGATTCCTCGTAAGTTGCATTGCCCTGAAGTACGATCTCTTCCAGTGTATGATGTGAGATGGATCTGGCTCGTACTTCCGCATCATCGATACATGAAACACATTATATATTGAGGACATTCGGCTCGACAAGTCTAGCTCGTAGGCGCATTCACCAACCCATTTAAGTATCTCAAACGAACCGATGAATCTCGGTGCTAGTTTCCCCTTGATTCCAAACTGCTGATCTCCTTCTGTGGGCTAATCCTCAGGAATACTTTGTCACTTGGTTGGAACTCCAAGGGTCTTCTTCTCTTGTCTGCATAGCTCTTCTGCTTACTCTGCATTGTAACCAGTCTCTTCTGAATCTTCTTTACTTGAGTATTCATCTCTTCTACCAACTCAGGTCCTGTGAGAACCTAATCCTCAAAGTTTGTCCGACACGATGGCGATCGGTAGGGTCTACCATAGAGTGCTTCATATGGAGCCATCCGTATGCTCGCCTAATAACTGTTATTATAGGCGAACTCTTTCAAATGTAGGTACTTGCTCCAGTTGCCCTTAAAATCAAGTACACACGCTCTCAACATATCTTCCAATATCTAAATGACCCTCTCAGATTGCCCATCGGTTTGAGGATGAAATGTTGTGCTCATAGTGAGTTTGCTTCCAAGCTCCTTCTATAAGCTCTGTCAGAACTGAGACGTGAATCTGGGATATCTGTCTGACATTATAGTCTTGGGAACACCATGCAGTCTCACAATATCTTTGACGTACAGTTCTACAAGCTTCCCAACTGAATCTGTAGATCAAATGGGTAGAAAATGAGCTACCTTTGTCAGTCGATCCACAACAAACCATACGATGTCTTCCCCTTTCTGATTCCTCAACAAGCCACTAACTAAATCCATTGTAATATTGTCCCACTTCCATTTTGGTATTAGAAGTGGTTGCAATAGTCCTGATGGTTTTCTATGCTCGACTTTCACTTGCTGACATGTTAGACACCTAGAGACATTTTTTTGGCTATGTCCCTCTTCACACCTCTCCACCAATAGGTTTTCTTAAGGTTTTGGTACATCTTGTCACCTCCTGGATGCATCATGTACTTAGTTTGATGAGCTTCATCCAAGATGGTTCATCTACTCTGCCCACTCCCTAGCATGCAGACTCTATTTCCAAGGCTCAGCATGCCCTCTGCATCAATTTTGAAGTCTATATGCTTGCCTTGCTTGACACCCTTTGTGAGATCAACAATCCACTTATCACTTTTCTACTCATATCTGATTTGGTGTAAGAGATCTAGTTGGCAAGTCATAGTGTACAAATATATTCATTCCTAATCCAAAGTCATACCCAAGTTATACTCACTGATATTTGCCCTTTTTCCTCATCCTTCTTACTAAATCTTCTACTGAGTGCATCAACTACCACATTGGCCTTTGTCGGATGATTGTGCAGCTCAAAATCATAATCTTTCAAGAATTCTATCCACCTCCGCTATTGAAGATTTAATTCCTTCTGCGTATAAATGTACTTCAGACTCTTATGGTTAGAGAATAGACCAAAACTCTCTCCATAGAGGTAATGCCTCCAAATCTTCAATGCAAAGATGGTTGCTGCCAACTCCAAATCATAGGTAGGGTAGTTATATTCATGGATCTTCAATTGCCTTGAATCATAGGCTACTACCTTTCCCTCTTGCATCAATACTGCGCCTAATGCAACCAGTGAAGCATCGGTGTATAGGGTGTACTTCACACCATGGGTAGGTGTAACTAGAACGGGTGTTGAAGTTAACCTTTTCTTCAATTCTTGGAATGCTTGTTCACACTTATCATTCCAAAGGAACTTCTCTCCCTTTCTAGTTAACTTCATCATTGGTCCAGCCAATTTCAAAAAGTCTTGGATGAACTTGTGGTAGTATCCAATTAAACTTAAGAAGCTTCTAATTTCTGTGACACTCGTAGGTTGCTTCTAGTCAGATATCGCCTCTACTTTCTTATGGTCTATTGATATCCCTTCAGCTGAAACAACGTGGCCAAGGAACTAAACCTTTTCCATCCAAAACTCACACTTGCTAAGCTTGGCATATAGCTTGTTTTGGCGGTAAATGCCGGGCTTGGATCGTTCGCCAAGAACCGGAAGCCATGTGAGGTTTGTTCTCATTTCGTCTATTTCATGCTTGAAAGCCTTTCTTGTAAATAACATTGTGAAAACCAATATAAGTATACATACTATCTTTGGAATTGAAAGTTTACAAGTAACTAAAATTGATTGGCAAAAATTTTAAAAGAAAACATGAGGCATAATGACCCAAATTCAAAACCATCAGGGTTTACGAAAATTAAATCAAAACAGTAAACTTACATGAAAAATGAAAAGTTTCAAATCTAACAGTTAAATAATCTAAGGACTTTTGAAATAACTTGAATCAATTAATTAGATTTAAAATGTTCTGTCCAGAGAAGGGCACCTACTCGGTTTAAATTATTTACAACAAAATAATAAAACAGTAAACCAAAAAGAAAGCTAAAAACTATAACAACCTCCTAGTGAGGTTTCAACCAAAATGACGACCTTGTGTGGTTGGCATGTTCCTGTGGTGTCAATGATCACCTATACTGAAATAATGGGGTGAGCTCGAGAGCCTAGTGGATCATCCTACACATCACTAGCATTATACAAATTAGAATAAAAGACATGCAAAAACTTTCATTACATTAGGACATTTCAAACACTATATTGGTTGTTTTATTGTACGTAAGACTGAAAACAACCTGATCTCGATGTCCCCGTGTGGTCCGAGAGTGAATCCGGGGTGATACTCGAGGGTCGGTTACCTTTGAGTCCACGATCTAAGGATGAAAGTCTATAGTGACTCTCCGTCTAAAAACACAATCAACTGTCATAGTCAGCTCGGGTAGGGACACCCACAATGATGCCCAAAGGCTGGTTATCGCCCTAGTACGTGAAATTTTTAATCTTAATTTAATCTTGTTTAGTTGCGCATTCCATTCCAATTCACACATCGTCATCATATGTAAAATTTTAAAGTAAACAAATTGGGTATGTTCGACCATTCATGGAGATCAAGGCATGAAACATCTATCTATGCATGTTATAACACAAATAAACCAAACATCATGGACACACATCAAGCCATTCCAATCAAGTTCAATCAGACATGGCCTAACACACTTCTAAGTTTTCATTAAAAGTAAGCATACAACATTCTTTGCATTTAAGGATTAGATAAGGCTAGGGAGTATGGAAATCACATCCACTTTTAGTCTTTCCTTTCCTTGTGCCTTTGCCCCTTGCCACAAGTGTTTTGATCTTTAATCTATAATATTAATAATAAGTTAATGTGAGTCTAAGGCATTCCAAACATGGTCAAAATCCTACATTGTGTCATTTGCATTGGTATTCCATGGTGTACCCAAGGTCGAATGAAAACAAAAGAAAAGACGGGGTACACAACAGATTACTACGACATTGCTGCGGTTATCGGAATCAGAGACATGTGCTTAACACCTCAATACACACACATTAGGCTTAAAACACACATCAATTCAAGGAAAATGATTTACAATGCTGAGAAAGCAAGTTCCAAGCAGGGTTCTGTGATTTACCTTAGCACAAATCATTTCCAACTATGCCTCAACTTAGATCCACTATTGTTGATGTTGCTCTTGGCGAATCTAAGCTTGACAATGGTAGAGAAGGATTTGAATGAGCTGAAACCACCCTTAGAACTCAAAAGAAAAGCTAAGAAACAAGATTGGAAAGCTTAGTGAGAGTTTAGTGAGTTGTGGCGCAAGAAATCCAGATTTAGGTTTTCTGCATGGACATCTCATTTTTATAGAAAATAACAAATTACTACTGTCGCCTAAAAGTTACTGTGGTCTAATCGCGGTAACCAGGTCAATGTTCTTGCTCATTTTTGGGTTTTTCTTCTGCGATTACCGCAATCACCCTAGAATTACCATGGTTTGACCGTAGTAAACAGGTTGACGCATTTCTTTCCATTTTTTGGGTTTGTTCGGGATTACCGGGGTCATCACTTCTGTTTACCATGGTAACTAGTGTAATTTTGGCTTTTTGCGTCTTTTCTTCCACATTTCTCATGCTTTTCGAATTTATACCATTTTTATATTTATTTTAAGTTTGTTTGGACTTATTCTACATAATTTTCAAGTATCTTACTATTTTTTTTATTTATTTAATTAATTATTTTATTTTTACTATTCACTAGTGACGTGGAAGTCTTATAGACTTTTGGGGTATTATAGATGGTGACATTTTGATACATATGTTTTTAGTTTTAGTTTTTGTTTTGATATCGTTTAAAAGACAAAAAAAGAAGAAAAAAGGTTATATATTTAGCATTTCAGTATTGTCAATGAAAGTTGAGCTTCCTTTTTTTGTAGGGGTGTACTTGTCAGTATAAATTGAAATGCATGTGATTAAACGAGTTTGGGGGAGCTGTGAAAACAAGTTTGTGATCATGAATGAAAAGAGATTGGACAAAAGGATCAAGCTACACTGAGAAAATCAAACAAAATAGGTCATTATTATTGCTATGAGTGTACATTTGAGTCAGATTTAAATTTCTATTACACTTGTACCTTAGGTCAGGTTACGTTACAACCTAAAAGAAAAACTACTAATCCTAATTATACTTTGACTTGAGTAGAAGATAGATAGAGAAGGGCATTGAGAGGGTCTGTGTACTTAGCCATTAGGAAAGGATTTCTAGAAGTGGAATGGTGCTTGCAAATCACCTACAAGATCTAGGAGGATTCAGATACCGACAGATGAAAGGGTGAAGTTAAGGAAGAATGGAGGGTGAACTAAAAATCTAGATAACCTGAATAGCCCTAGGGAAGTGTTGATAACTTACAATCTATATGAATAGAAGATTGAGGTTGCTATATGAGTGAAAAAGAATTTAAATCTATATGGTATAGTGTGTCAGTTTTAGAACTGAGTCATTGTTCCGGGACAAACAATAGTTTAAGTTTGGAGGTATTTATTAGTTGCATTGCATATTAACATTATTATATGTATATATATATGGCATGGTTTAGGTAGGAAATAAGTCATATTTATTTATAATTAGGTGCATTAGCATTTCCAAGAGTATTGCATGTATTTACGCATTTTGAGAATTCTAATATAGTTTTTGTCGTTTACAATTATGATTTAATGCCCGATGAAGGATTCTCATTTGTTTGTGTAGGTTTAAAATAATTGAAAACATATATACACAAGGAAGAAATGGAAACATAGCTTTAACATTGTAGAAATCAAGCAAATGGTGAATGAAGAATGCAATATGGATCAAAAGCAGTCAAGACCCATTCAAAAAGCATCCAAAGCCCATGGTCGAAATACTAAACAAATCGGTCCAACCCAAAATAATGAAGAAAATGACATGAAGAGATTGAGTGGCAGAATCGTAATTGTAGCACAAATACAATGGCTCGACTGGAAAGCATAAAATGGTGCGCATGATAACAATGGAAAAAAAGTTTAATTACCTTGCTTAAATTGTGGCACAATTGGGACATGAATTTGGACTAAGAATTGTGCAATGGAAAAAGTGTAAATTAATGATAAAGCAATGGACAAAAGTGGAAAAAGAAGACACGAGCAGAAAGGAAGCATAAAATTATGAACTGATTTTGTGAGCCACCATAGGACCATGGTCCTACATGGTAAAGAAGCTCAGTGCATATTGGAATTTTCAGGATTTTTGAGTCGACTGTGTGACCGCAGTCTCTTGTAATTAGGGTATTAGTTTAGGATTTTCTACAAGTTAAAAACATTATAAATAAACATTTTAGTTAGGGTTTTGATATTCATAATTCATAATTCAGTCACTACGTTTATTGTTGAAACGGCTAGAGCATAGAAAAAGCAAAAATTGGAGAAAAATGCAAAGAGCAAGATCAAGCTTCTAGTATGATTTTCTCTTTGTTCAACTCTTTGATTTGTGATCTTTGCACTATGTTTGACTATATTCTTTTAATTTCTAAGATGAAATTTAGATTGTAGGATCCTTTGATTTTTATTTTCATAAATCTATTACAAAATATTGTTTTATATTCTATGATCTTAATGTTTTTTATTGATTGGTCACCTATAAACTGATCTCAAATTTTTGAATAACTTGGGAGAGAGGTTTAACAATTGGACAATCAGAGTATAAACCTATAACAATCAATTGACTGAGAGGTTGTTGATTCTATAAGAGGTTGCACGTGATTACTATGTTTAATGCATTAGTTTATTGACTATACGCCTCAGGAGAGGGTATTAGGCAATTTGACTGATAGGATCAAGATGCCTCGAGAGAGGGTTTTGATAACTAGTGCTATAACCTACAAGAATAGAATTTAGATTAATTGAAATAAAGATTAAAGGTGAATACATGATATTTTACTATCCTATGATCTTAATTAATATTGTTTTTCAAATTAGTAATTGTTCATTTTCATTTTAAATTTACTTTAAAGTATTGAATTCTCGATTTGATGCCTTAATAAAGTCAAAACTAAAATTAAATTGGGATTTAAGACTTTAACCACAAACTGTTCCCAGAGGACGATGTTTGGTATTTCATCGTGTATTGCTATTGCGATCTTGCACACTTGCAGCGATCCCAACAAAACTTGGAGTCTTCAGAAGAGCATGCAGAAAAGTTGGTAGTGACACTGCAAACTATGAAAGGACACATGTTACATGCTAAGTAAGTGAGAATTCTAGTTAAATGTAGTTAAATTTTTGGACATGTGGTTGGGGTGGAAGGTATTTCTGTTGATCTAACAAAGGTTGAGGTGATAATTGATTGGCCTAGACCAACTACAACAATAAAAATCCATAGTTTCTTAGGTTTAACAGATTATTATAAAAGGTTTGTGTAGAATTTCTCACGAATTATTGTGCCATTAACCAAGCTAACTCAAAAGAATGTATCTTTTGATTGAGATGATAATTGTGAACAAACATATCTTGAACTAAAAAGGAGATTGACATCTACGCCAGTATTGGTGTTACCAAAGCTAGGCCAGGAGTTAGTAATCTATACTGATGCTTCTAGATTGGGCCTTGGTTGTGTATTAATGCAAAATGATAGGGTCATAGCATATGTTTCATGACAACTAAAGGTAGATAAAAGGAATTACCCTGTACATGATTTGGAACTGACAATAGTAGTATTTGCACTCAAGATATGGAAACATTATCTGTATGGTGAAAAGTTTACATTACACTCAGATCATAAAATTCATACATATCTATTCTCATAGAAAGACTTAAATATGAGGCAAAGACGTTGGATGAAACTTTTACAAGATTATGACTTTACCATCAGATACCATCCAGGTAAGGCTAATATAATAGTAGATACTTTGAGTAAGAACCGGGTTGAGATAATGGTTATGGCTAGACAGATGTCTCAAGAGTGGAGTATGATTGAGTATCCATGATGCTTCAGCTAGAACAATATAAGTGCACAGTTGAGAGCTCAGCTAGAACAATTGTAGGAAATCATGGAAGGATAGCTTCGTGATGTGGATTATGTGATGTTTAGGGCATTGGCAGAGAACACTTCTAGAGAGGAGTGGTTAGTGAATAATAATGGGGCACTAAGGTTCAAAGGGAGATTATGGGTATCGACAATTCCTTGGTTGAGATAGAGTGTGCTAGAAGAATTGCATCGGTCAAGGTATACTATCATCCAAGTGCAAATAAGATGTATCGGGATGGAAAACAAATGTATTGGTGGCCTAGGATGAAGCAAGATATTGCGACCTATGTACAGAGATGTGATGTGTGTTAGCAGGTTAAAGCTGAACATCAAAGACCAGGAGAACTACTTTGCCGCTTATGATATCGGAATGGAAACGGGAGCACATCACCATAGATTTTGTGATGGGGTTGCATAGAATAGGCAAGGACACAATGCCATATGCGTTGTCATAGATCGATTGACGAAGTCAGCACACTTTTTACTTATACGCAGTCAAGATTCTGTGGAAAAGTTGAGTCGGTTGTATGTACATGTTATCGTGCGACTTCATGGGGTTCCAATGTCGATAGTCTCAGATAGAGATGTAAGGTTTACACCTAACTTTTGGCAAAGATAAAACAATTGGGGACCCGGACAAACTTGAGTACAATGTTTCACCCACATACTGATGGCTAGTCCGAGAGACTAATCCAAATACTTGAAGATATGTTGAGAGCATGCATATTAGATTTTGAGGGAAGTTGGGAAGACCGGCTATTCCTACGTGAATTTGCTTATAACAATAGTTAACAATCCAATATTGGCATGGCACCATTTGAAGCTTTATATGTTAAGCCATATAGATCTCCAGTATGTTGGATAAAGCTTGGTGACAAAGTTTTGTTAGGCCCTATTTTCATTCAAGAAACCATAGAAAAGATACACTAAGTGTGAAAGAAGGTGAAAATAGACCAAGATCGACAGAAAAGCTTTGCAAATAACTGACATAAGATGTTAGAATTTGAAGTCGGTGATAATGTACTATTGAACATGTATTGTTGAAAATATCTCCTCAAAAAGGACAAGTATGCTTTGGAAAGCACAGTAAACTAGCTCCTAGATTTATAAGACCATTAAAAAATTTGAAAAGAATAGGTCTAGTGGCATATCAACTAGCATTATCGCCTCAGTTGGTGGGGATACATGATGTGTTTCATGTGGCAATGCTAAGAAAATATTATCTTGATCCATCTTGTGTGTTACAATGGCAGCATGTGAATTTGAAACCTGATGGAACTATTGAGGGAATGCCACTTGAAATTGTAGATCATACTGTGAAGAAGCTAAGGAACAAAGAAATATCTATGTTTAAGGTAAAATGACAGTTCCATGGTGTGACGACCCACGTTTTGGTGCGCAAAATTTTTGAATACGATATACGCATTTTTCTGGAATTTTTAAAGGAAATACAATAATTTACAGCAATTTTTCTCAATTTATATT
>JAJIYU010015552.1:0-12612 GCA_030144865.1 Tinospora cordifolia
GTTTAGGTTACAACAAACAATTTAATGTTTGAAACGTTTAATGTTTGAAAGTGTTTGTAATGTTTTGGATTGAGTCTGTATAATGCATGTGATGTGTAGGAATGATTCACTAGGCTTTCGAGCTCACCCTTTATATTTTTCAAGTACACTTGGACGTAGACCTGCACTTCGAATTGGACGCCTCGTGGGGAGGTCGTCAGGGATAGGTGACTTGAGAACTATGTTTTATGTATTGTACTAGATTATTTTAATGCATTTATATTGGTTTAACTTTAGTTGTTTCACTTTTCAATAGTTTTTCTTATTTAATGGTTTTGTCATGAATGAATAGTTTTAAAATATTTTTCGCTGCAGTATTTGATGACTCGTATTAATGGAACCAGTGAATGTCAAAAGAAAATTTTAGTAGCATCTCGATTTTCATCGGACGATGATTCACACGTGAACGGAAGTCCGGTCAAAAATTGGGGTGTTACATAGTTAATTTAGAACTTTATTAAGACTTTCTTAATTTTTTGGTTTTCTAAAATATTTATCAACTAAATTTTTAACTCTAATTTTTTATATCACTAACCTTTCTTTTTAGATTTCCTACTATCAAAAGGTGAGTTAATTTATTATTTATTTATTTATTTTATAATTAGTTCTAACTAAACTTTATTTACAGTTACAAAAATAATTAAATAAATAAATAATTGATTTAATTAACATCGTAACTTTCAATTTTTCGTCTTGATGGAAAATTTTGAGCACGTTTGTCTCACTTCTTCCTTGTTCTCCAACGGTCAGCCGAACCAGAATTGGAGCTACTAAAAGTGATGTGCTCCTTCAAATTCTCTGTTGAACAATTCACCACCTAACCAAGATTAAACCATGATCTAATTTCCTTCTTTTGAACCTGCGATCAGCCTCTCCTCTGGTTTCACCAGCCGACCAAACCCACCATTTCAAGTGCCCACAACCGGTAACGTTTCTTCAAATTTTCTGTTGAACGGTCACAATTGAACCAAGATCATATTATTGCTCCAACTTCATCATGCTCCCGCGCAACCATGAATCAACAAAAAAAATCAGCTCCTTCTTCCCTGTTTTCACTATCGGCCAACACCCAAAATTTATGCTCTGTTTCCACGGTCTAAAACTCGAAAATTTGAACTCCTTTCCCCTTTCTTTTAGCTATCGGACGACCCCAGGAATGAAAGAGATTCACTTCCCCTGTTTCTAGCAGCTGACCGAACCAAGAAATTTGCTTACAACTCAAGGTGCTTAGGTTCTACTGAACAATCTGCCAACACCCAGAATTTTCAGCATCCCTGCCGAGCTTCTTCCATGTCTCATCCACTCAAAACAGTATCAATTTGATTCCTCTGTTTCGATCATTGCAATGCTCCTTTGAGAGCTTGGATCTGAAATTTAGTTTTTTTTTCTTTTCCTTGTTGTTCCAACCGTAATCCAAAACACAAATTTAGAGCTTTAAACTCCACAGACACCAGATTTCATTTCGTCCTCTGTTTTCTCGTTTCGTCTCTCTTCTTAGCTGTCCATGAAGCCAACCCAAATTTTTGAATCCAAAATCCAGATCTTCAGCTCGTTTCCTCACTGCCAGCCTGCTTCACATGAGTTAAGCTCGTCCAACCCAGAAAATCGAAGTGCAGCGTTCTTCTTCTTCCATTCCTCTCCAATGGCCGACGTATCTGTTTATAACATTTCTATTGTCTAGAAAGATATGAAATCACCGCCAGACTTCCTTACCTAAACTGCCAGATTCATCTTCTCACCGACCAAGTCCGAGCAACCATAAATTTTTGGTTCTCCTCATTTCCAGACTTCATTGCTGCCTCTTTTTTTTCGACCATATCCAAAATTTTGATTTATGTACTTATAGTTTTATTAATTTGTTAATCATTTTATTTGTTTAGACTTTATTATAAGCTCCCATAAGTTAAAAATAATACTATCACATAATCCCTTTAATTCTTCTATCATGTGTATAAATATTATTTATTATATTATTTTTATTTTTATTTTTATTTTTATACATTTTTTTCAAGCATCGATTTATTCTAAATTTTCACTTTCCATTTTTACAAATCAAGAATTTCATTCCGTCCATTTTCCCATGTCAATTTAAACTAATGTTGGCTAAAAAATTATTTTTCTCTTGTTATCTACATATTTATATTTATATTTTTTTCCACTATTATTTATTTTATTTTTTTCTTGTTCTTTTTGTTCTTTGTATTTTATAATCTAATCTTTTTACAAAATAATGTCTTATTTTATATTAAATCATGACGTGATGAGCTTGCGAAATTCTGAAGTGTTACAGCGTGGCACTCCCATTTGCCATGCAAGGCTACCTCAACATGCAACAAAATTCTCATCTTGAGCAAACCTTCTATTTTTCATTTTTTGCAGCCTACCTTTGCTAGTTCATTTCTCCCTCAATTTGTATCCTGTTTCAGTGATCTAGGGCTCTTTGGAAAGCCCTTACTACCCATTACAACATTGCATAGGTCGTTGGTCCAAGCTTCCATCTATTTGAGATGAAAACAACCAAGAAAGGGGGTTATCGACACTGTTGGAAACCTAGAAACTAGAAAACTTGAGTTGATCCAATCTTTGAGGTGCAGGTTCCTAGGCCATTTGAGATCAGATTGAGGTAAAATGACTCTTTTGAATCCTTGTTACATGTACTAAAATCTTTAATTGATAGGATATGGAAACTGAAATGTTAAACATATTTTAGAAAGTGTTAAAGTTGACTGTTGATCAACTGTTATAATAGGTACAACAGAACATAGTTTTGGGAACTAGTTTTGAGGCATCATTTGAAGTGGCTAGGGACATCTGTTTGGACTAAAATTTGAGGCTTTTTTAAACCTCCACCAAAGGCTACAAGAAGGTATATACCTCAACCCCAAGCCTCTGTATGCACAGTTTTATGTCTATGCCAAGATGCCTAGTTCCATACAGATTTTTGATACTTAGAAAATATTTTAAACTATTGATATATGTGCTAAGTTGTAGGGCGAATGTAGAAATGATTCTAGCCATGGTTGCTTGTTGTTTTGAGATGAGATTTAAACTACCAATATTCTGGAATCTAAGTTATACAAAATATGTATGATATGGCCTCAAATCGATAGAGCAATAGAGATGTTTAGGCACTTGAAAAACCATAGGAAATTTGAACATTTGAATAATTTGTTACATAACAGAGAAGTAGGAGACCAATTAATTGACCAAACATAAGTATTTTGAGCTAAAATTTGGTGGAAAGGTCATTGGACATGTCAAGATTGTGTGTACTAAATTTCACCCCGATCTGAATTGGGTAATGGGGTCAATTGATGCACCATTTTACTGTTAGTCACATGAAATACAGGATTTCACAGTCCATGTTAACACACTTAGAAATCATAGCAAATGGTGTCCAAAAAATCAAAATCTAAAATTCTAGTGAAGGCTTAGGAAGTGTAGATGAAATCTTGAAAGTTTTGCACAAATCTGAATTATGGATTGATCACAAGAAAACCAACAAATTCACTCTACAAAGAGAGCAGATGCTTGAATTTGGGCTAAGTGTTGAAATTTGGAGATTTTTGCTTAATTGGCCCAATTTTGACATAACTTGACCCAATTGGCCCCAAATTGACCAAGGATAACCAAAATTGATGATAATGACCAATTTTGACCAAGTCTAACCTGTTGACCAAGTTTGACGATTGACCGGATTTGATTGAATTGAATTTGGGTTGATCAAGACTGATTAGGAATAGTCGAGTAAGGAATTAAGCCACATTCTATAAAGAACTGAAATTGATTTTAAATAATGCAGACTTGAGTGAGCATTGCGGGACTAGGCCAGTTGCCGATGAGACATCGGTGCATGGGACCCGAGGTAAGTAGTTTGATTCATATATTTTTTATGACTTGTGTTCCTTGCATGAAACTTGTGTGAAATGATATGGTTTAAATAGTTTCATGAGATTGAGATATATTTGAATGATTTTGAGAAGTGTAGATGTACACGGGTAATGAAACCATGGCTCGAGGGCCGAGCATCGGGGTCAGGGTACATGATGTGATTGAGATTAGACTCGAGGGTTGAGCGTTGGGGTTAGGGAATATGATCAGTGTGCCTAGCCTCTAAACTCGCTCGAGTCATGACAATTGAGGGCCAAGCGTTGGGGTTAGGGTATTCGATGAGTATGCCAAGCTCATGACCCACTTGAGTGGCCAATATGCCTGACTCAAGACCCGTTCGAGCAATGACCATAGGTTGAGTTTGTTGATTTAACCCTAGCCTGGATACAATTTTTTACTGGCATGTATTTGAGATGTTTTCTAAAACTATTGCATTGTTTATAATTGCTTTGACACTATGTCATGCATTCAAATATTATATCATTTTTACTGCTCATGCATACATGCATTATTTTGGAATGTTGGTTATGGTTAACATGCTGGTATTCCTAGTCACTGAACCACGTTGATTTTAGGCTCACTACTCTGCTAATATTCCAAGTTCTTCGGTGGCTGAAAAAGGGAAAGACGCAGTGATTGCCTAGTTCCCTGACGATCTCTGTTCCCTTTTCTTGGTCCTTTTATTAGAGGTCGGTCATTCTTTTGTATATGTATATATGTGTGGTCAACTATGTATTTTGGACAAGACAAATCTGTATTATAATGATCACTCTTCGTATGTTTATTTACTTTCGCTCTGAGTCTTTCAATTATTCTTGTATCATTTGCTGTATGAGATTGAAGAGGCTTAACAGTGGTTGTGCATATTTGACATGGTGAGTGAGTTCGTTGGGCCACTGTGCCAGACAGGTCGCCCTTTGACCTAAGGAAGGGGTCCCAACATATTTAACACACACCTATATATATATATATATATTTCTATTTCTATTTCTTTATGTTATTCATTTTTGAATACCAAAATTTCTCATTTAATTTTATTTATTTTACACTTTAGAGTATACACAGTTTATATCTAAAAATGTTATAAAATTCTCAAAGTCGAATTGTTTTATTTAATTTCGTTCATCGAATTTTGTACAAATCTTCGGGGTATTACACTCAAGCACTAATCATATTTGATTATCTAGAACCTCAAGCACAATCAAGATCAGTGGTAATCCCTCATCAAATAGGACATCGACAATAGCACCAAAGACTTGACACACTTGTCTGATTGCTCCGACACCGGTGAACTCATTGTGGTCTTGCTGCTTAGGCTGTTGGATTTTTGCATCAACGGTGGTGTCGGGTTTGATGTCGCATAATTTGCGATGCGGTTGAGGATGAAACCCTTGGGTGAAGGCCGAGATACGTGAGCTCTAGGATTGATAATCGAGGGTTTTGATGCGGAACAACGAAAAGACGATCGAAGTAGAGATGATAAGACCTTCCAAGAGGCCATGGCCATGGCTAAGGTTTTTGGAGATTATAAGATCTTGATTCATTGATCGCTCAACAAGAACCATAATTTTGAGGCTTTAAACCCTAATAATCTATCCTTCGATACAACAAATATTCAAAATTTTTTTAATTTCAAATCGTACAATGAAGATTAGGAACCATGAAAACTTGATCAAAAAGCTTTTTTGCCAAATAGCGAGAGATATGTCCTGAAGCCTGAAATTGAGCAGCAAGGAAAAATGCAATTCTAGGAGCAGATCAGTCGAAGACTTTCTATTTTTTTCTTTATGTTACATAAATTGAAATGAAAACCGACTGTTCTTTTGATTTGGTTTTGTCCCAACGCAGTAAAGGTGATGTGAAGACCACAACAGCTGAGGAATGACGAAATATGGCCAGATTTGGGCACTAGTATATGGTATGCAATTCGTATACCATATGCCAATGTTTTTTCAGCACTGTATATATTAACTGTATACTATATACCAATATTTTTCCAGCACTGTATACCATATATTAATATTTTTTCAGCACTGTATACTAATTGTATACCATACACCAATATTTTTTCAATACTCTATGTCAACTATATACCATATACAAATGTTTTTCTAGCACTATACACCAATGTATATCATAAAAATGTTTTTTACAACATTGTATACCAATGTTTTTCCAGCACTGTATACTGACTGGATACCATATACCAATATTTTTCAACACTATATGCCAACTATAAACCATATACAAATATTTTTTCAGCATTGTATACTATATACAAATGTTTTTTAGCACTGTATATCAACTGTATACTATTGTTTATAAGCTAAATGATATACTAGTGTATACTGATAGTATACCAAATTTATACTATTGTTTATAAGCTAGATATTATACCGATTGTATACCAATGTTATACTATTATTTAAACTAAATATTATATTAATTTTATACCAAAAGTATACCAATAGTTGTTAATTAATAGTTTCCGGTATTTTTGATATGAAGTTTCTAATATATGTATAAAAAATAATAATATTAGTATTTATGTAATTATTTCTATTTTTCTATACAAAAATATGTTTTTCCCTTTATTTATCTTAATCACTTGTTGTTGATTTGTGTGATTATTTATCTTAATCACTTGGATTTTGGGCACATTGATTAGGATATTTCAAAAATTTGGTAATTTGTTCTTGTGAACATCAATTATGATTAGCAATATTGTATGATGGCAAGAATGGCTGTGACATGTGACAAGTCAAACTTTGAGATATCTTGATACGACAAAAGTGATATAGGCTTCAATATATTTAAATGAAATACTAATAAATTTGTAAGATGAAGATTATTTAGAGTTTAACTTGCAAGTATGTTGTACAATTAAATTGTATTTGACGACAAAAATTATGAATAGTGTCAGGTACGAGAAATTTGCAATATCAATTTGATTTAAATTAAAAAACAAATACCTGAAAAAGTATTTTACAAATAAGTTATTAGTGAAGAATAAGTATTAGATGTTCCAAATAAAATAATGTGCAATTTTAAATAAATATCTTAATGAATTTGATAGAATTGTTACAAATTTGTTAAATATTAGTCAAAATATGACTGATGAAGATAAAACTTTCATCATTAATTGTTTGCTTCTTGAGTTGAATAGACACTTGATCACTAATTTATTTTATAAGAAAAAGACTTTGAACTTTTATACATTTTAGCTACACATCTTTTGAAATAATAGCAAAGCGTGTAGTTGTGGGGAATTAATTAGATTAGAAGCAGCAAATTTATAAATCATGATTGAAAGAAAAATCTTTAAAAAGTTATGTTTGCCCTAAGATAAATGTCTATTTTATCATCAAATGGAGCATTGAAGGAATTACAATTTGAAGATTCAAAAAAGGATTAATATTAATATGTTTATATGTTACATTTCGAGTTCATGATTTGTATGCTGATCTCATGAGGGGATTTTGTATTTGAGTTATACTTATCATACATGTTCTAACAGAAATTGGTTTTTCACTTGTGAAAAGGGCCATGATTGTTCAATATTATTGGTAATGATCGTGCCTATAAAACTAGATTGATAGGTACAATCAAGTTGAAATTACGTAATGAAATAATAAATTATTTGATAGACGTATCATATTTGCAAACTTTGAAGAAAAATATTATGAATGTGGTGCAAGGTAAGAGTTTCAAGGTTACCAATGAAGTAGATTGTTCAAAAATTGTACAAGGTGCATTAGTAATGATGAAAAGAATAATGTAAAATAACTTGTGTTTTTTTTAGGAAGATATAATTTTAGGTGAGGCTGGCGCAATTTGTAAGGTGTTCACTTATGAGTTCCTACAATAATCAAAATCAGTTGTCATTATTAAGGACTAAAAAATGTTAAGAAAATGTGTGTATATATATATATATATATACATTTTCTGAACAAATATATTAATGATGTCTATATTCGCAACTCATATGGATAATCTCAATGTAAAAAGTAAGACAACACTATGATTGAGTTAAAAACCATAACAATGAATTATCCAAAGTTAAACACATGGTTTATAAGTACCAAGTACGTAAACCAAAACCAACCAACTGAATTGAAATTAGAGCTAGACTCCATAGCAGTTACATAGTTCAAAATAAAATTAAAATAAATCAATTCCTAAGATTGGATTTACTTGTCCAACCTTAGTAAAAAAAAAAAATACTTTCTTTAAAGTGTCCTTGTCAACGAGGCATACTAATGTTAAATTTTCAAAAATGGACATCAACACAATCATATTCAAAGAGCCCAACTGATCATATTCTACAGATCTCATACATTATAAAAGTCATAATGTCAAACGTGCATACATTTGTCATATAGTAGGTGTTTTACACAATTACTTATTTTTTAGTTGACATTTAGACCAAAAGTATTTTTCTTGGTGTTCCTACATTTGTTAGGGTTTAGTCTAAGAAACCTCTACAAGTAAGGCATCAGATCCAAGAGTAAACTCGAGATTTTATCAAATCATAATAAAAGGGAGTAGTGACTTTCGCTAGTCTTTCAAAGAACTAGGGAATAACACATCATTCCATCATCAAGTAACTAGGGACTAACTTATCATTTTATCTATCAAAAATAGGGACCAACCCATTTATCTGGGGAACACCTACAATAACTAAGTAATGATCCACTGTGTTAGTATGTGGTTCAAATCTTAATGATATTTTATGTAATGTAACGAACAAATTTTTTTAAGTCTATTATGTTCAAGATTATCTAATATCAACAATAATAAAATATAATGTATCATGGTATAATTAAGTGAGTAAAAACACATCATCAAACATGATATTAAAGCATGCTATTGATATTCTCATTATAATCGCATAGGAATTAAACAAAACAATTTTTTAAATAAAAGCACACTAATGTGAACCTAATAATTCATTCAAAACACAAAAAATATTCATGTTTCATATTTAAAACTTAAATAAAATAAAAGAGTAAGAAATACCTACTCTATTTGAGTTTCCCAAAGTACAATTGTAATATCTTGCTAATTCTTGAATTTTTTCAACCTAAAACGTATTAAAGTGTTATTTTATGTGTTTTTTTTTATATAAACTAAGTTTTTATGTCTATTTCTAGGATTTGACAACTAATGACCAACCACGTGAAGCAATGTACTATTGTATTATTTTAAACACATTGTTTTTATAATGTTGCCCCTTTTTGTGTGTTTCATTCGATGAATTCATTTTCAGTCTTGAAGAATGATGATTTATAATTTCTCTTGGCCATTCTAAATGTGTTTAAGACTATAGTCGTGGACAAAATGTATAAATCCTAGCTTGCTTTCCAAATGTATGCACATAAGTCCATCATATTTTCCCTAATGATAAATGTCCTAATCTAAAAACTTGTACACATGTAAATATCTATTTCCAGTAATCTACCTTGCTAGTTTTGATGTGGAAATACACATGGAATGATACACAACTTACACCACTTATTATCTCACAACTAACCTGTCCATTACTATGCATGCATGCTTGTTTGCACATGCCCTATGCACGCATGAAATCTGACTTTTACCTAATCTAATGTGTTTCAAACACCATAAAATGAATTTTTAAAGACTAAAAATAACAAGAAAAAGTTAGAGAGGTTATAGCTTCTGCAATCTAATCAAGAACACAAGAACGATATCTAATTTTGTGCTATAGTTTGGATTGCTTTCTACAACATTGTGAGAGACCTTCTTCCCTTGGTTTTTGATTGGTTTTGGTTCAATTTTAATACAGTAAAAAAAAGTTCTGATTTTTAATGAGAATGCGAAGATGTGTAATAGTGAAACGAAAATAAGATTTTTGGGACGTGAAAACTATAGGAAGTTACACAATTCTATAGGATGTTTTGAAGTTTCACTAACCAAGGTGTCACTAGAACAAAATATGACTATCACAATAGTTGAAGCATGATGTTTATTAGAATATGTCATTAAATTAAATTTTTAACAATTTTTTCAAAACATCCCAATTAATCATTTTAAAATTAAATAAAGAAAGTTTGATAAACAAATATTGTCTTTTCTGCATATTATGACATTTTATAAACGTCATGAATCATTTATAAATTATGATGTTTCAAAAAACATTTAAATTATTGATAAAACTTATACGAGAATGTTTAGTAATGAATGTCGTAGTGTATCCCAACAACATCATCTACAAAACATTACACATTACTAATAGTCAACAACATTTACAAGAAATATTGTTAATTTCTTGTTTAAAATCTTACCATAGCATTTTGCTTGTTGTTGTAATAGATATTAACAATGACATTTGATGAACGTGACACTGTGTTAATATGATATGATGTTTTATGTAAATGTCATCAATTATTATTTAAAATCTTACCACAACATTTTGCACAAGCATTGTTGTTGTAATTACTGTAAGTGTACAATATCGCAATAGTAATATACGGTTGTATACCAGATATTGTCCTCAATGAACAATTAATCACTATAATCCTAAAGCCTAATTTACTCCTAATTTCAATTATATTAAGGCTATGAACTGAGTGTGAGTGATGTAAAATTAATCAAACTAAAATCACAAGATTGATGGTTTTAAAACTATCTGATTAAATCATCTAGGATGGTAAAGTCTCATGCAATCTCCCTTAATTCCTATTTTAACTAAATATTTCCTAATTCTGTATGTTATATCCTACCAAGTTATTTTAATATCTATTAGTTAAATTTTCTAATATGCTCTCCCGAGTGTATAGTCAACAAATTAACTTAGTAGAATCAGATTCATGTACAACCTCCTATTAGATCAAGTATCTCCTAATACAATGATCCTTCTAGGTTTATACTTTGTTGATCTCTCTCCTAAGTTAGTCTGACAAGCTAGGATCATCATATCTATGAGGAGTAGACAGAAAGCATGAAGAACACGATGTATAAAATAGAACATCAAAATAGGTTAATCAAACTAGCAAATTAAGGGTTCCTACGATTAAAATTACATCTTAGAATTAAAACCTTTGGCTTGACGTAGAGTATGTAGTACAAAACATGGAATTAAACATATGAGAAATCATACACGACACATGATTTCTCTCTTGGCAATCTTCCGATCTCTACTCTGTTTCCGTGCTTGCCGTAAAAAAAATTCAACCTCTCTAACTTTAATTCTTTTTTCTATTTATACTAGAACACTTAAAACCTTCTTAAACTAGAGTTGCAAACCCTAAAATTCTATTTTTAATCGCACTACTGCGGTACCATAACACGGTAGTTTGTCATTAGAAAATTAAAAAATTCATGAAATTGTCAATAGTCGCACTACTGTAGTAGGTTATTGTAAAAGTCCTTTTGTGTGTTGAAATATCCTTCAGGTTACCACATTAGTGACTCTCTGCAATGACTTATGTTCTATTTACCGCAGTAGTGGGTTACAGTAATATTCTACCTGCTTTTCCTTGTTTTCACACTCTAGTTACTGTGGTAGTCTGATCTTCTACCGATGTAGTCAGTGGATTTTTGCAGTTGGATCTTTTTTCAATCTTCTTTCTTTTGTGTACCTATTTTCACTTAATCTAAACCTACACATACAACTAAGAGCCTTTATCTAGAATTAAATCACAAGTATAAATGAATAAAAATCATATAATTCTCTAATTGTATAAATAAACATGTAATGTTTAGATAAATGCTCATGTATCTATTTATAAGCAAATATGTCCTATTTCCTACTTAACTCATGCAAAAATATATGCAAAATACCATAATATAGTTAGTATGAAACTATGCAACTAACAAAATACCTCCAAACTTAAGCCGTTGTTCATCCCTGAACAATAACTCAAACTCTAGAGCTTAAACCCCATACCATATGCAGTTAAGTTCCCTTTCGCTCGTCATTGTGACCTCCATTTTTCATTTCTATAGCTTGTAATTCATTAACAAGTCCCTAGGGTAGTTCTGGTTGTCTAGAATTTCAGTCCACCCTCCATTCTTCCTCAACTTCACCCTTGTCTGTCAGTAACTCAATCCTCTTAGACCGTGTAGGTGAGTTGTATTCACCATCCCACTCATAAAAATCCTTTTCTAATATCTAATTACACAATTTGCCTCAATGCTCTCTTATATATATCCTCTACTTAAATCAAACTATAGTCATGATCATCAGTATGTATTTAGATTGTAACGCAGCCTGGTTGAAGGTATAAGTGTGATAAGATTTAAATTCTGACTCAAATATATACGCATAACAATAATAAACCCTTCTTTGTTTGATCCTCTCTTTAACTGCTTGATCCCCTTCTGTACATTCTTTTGTTTCTCATGGTTTAGACCCCCAACCTTTTTTTTTTGCTTTTCCAAACTTAGATTTCACATGCACTTTTAAGTTGTGCTCATATATACACCCATATAGAATTAGGAGGCTCAACATTCATCAATAATATTGAAGTACTACATATAAGTGCATAATTTTTGTCAATTTTTTTAAAAAATAGAAGTTAAAAAACATATGTACACCAATGATTGCATCCCTTCCTTTTTTACATCATCAAACAAGGCATTATCATTACCATGAGTGCACATAACTAGGTTCATGTCGGGACCCCTTCCCTAGGATGAAGGGCGAACCGACCGGCA
>JAJIYU010015553.1:0-12627 GCA_030144865.1 Tinospora cordifolia
TTCCAGTATAAATATGATTTTGAACATCCGGTGAATCTGATTTGAAACTAACTGCTTAGTGAAGCATGATTAAAATGATTATTTGAAATTAAAGAAATGATTTAAACCTCGCGAATAGAGGTAGAAAGATAGACTGACGACATCTGTCGCACGCCCAGGGCCTCGGCGGACCACGCGCCGAGCTTGGAGCCGCGTGACGCCCGACGACGGGGCCACAGATTGATAAACACGATGTCCGGTCCGGGGGTCGGGGTGTGATATGTTACAACCATAGTCACTAAACAATTAACAAAAGGCAAAAACATAAGGATAAATACCAATTAAATGAAGGGCTTATCTACCAAACCAAATCCCATCAAAATTATATCATTTTCCTCTAAAATTGCTGGATTTCATATTTGTTATGAAGTTTTGATCTGTTGTTATTGCTGCTACTTGATGCCCTCTATAGGAAGCTGGGAAGAAATGTTTGATCCACTAATGACTTCTACAAAACTCCAATTCCATGTCCATTTGAGATGCTTGACTGATATGATAAAGTTTCAACTAAGTGCCACAAAAGAATGGATCTCTATTCTATCTAGTTGTAATCTAACTAAGATAATCTATTAGGCACAAGTGTCAAACAAAATTAAAAGTATGTTTAATTCTTGGCAACACCAATTACCTAACCATAGACAACACAAAAACTCACCTCAGCTTCAGGTGCAGTTTCTACAAGGAAGGACACCTCAGCTTTAAGATCCTCCATCATGGCCTTGAGGGAATCAACTCAGGATTCCAAACGCTTCCCTTTTCTTGCCATATCTCCACAACTTGTCCTGATGTTTGCCCTAGATAATATCCTTCTCCTAGTAAAACCTACAAATCAAAATTGAATAAAAAATAATAATTAAAAAAAGACCCAATAAAAAAGTGTTACAAAAAGAAAATAAGAGGTGCAAGAAAAACTATTGAACAAATTTTGAACCTCAAGAAGAAAGTTTCAAACCTTTGAAACTCTTTCGACAAACTAAATAGCCAGCATCATGATGATTACTTTCAGTCAAAGAAGGACCAAAGTGATTTGTTAAAATATAATCCTTAAGCAAAGGATATCTACTGAGCCCATTTTTACCTCTACAAGTCAACTTTTCATTTTTCGATCCCTATTTTGATTCATAAGAACTTTAGATAAGGTTCTTCTAACCTTTGTAAGCTCGGACCTTACAAGGAATAGAGTCCTGGCATTGCAGAATGGCAGCCATTTCTATTGAAGTCTTGGGCAAATTAAAATGGTGGGTTGAACCAGACATATGATTTCCAACCTCTCCATTCTGATTAGAATGCTTGCCTTCACCACATCTTTATGACTTATGAGGACTACTTGTATGTGTACTTCATTAGACACTAGTATTGGAAATTAAAATCAATGTAATTTTCTACACTAGTATTAGAAATTGAATCCATTATAACTCATATAGAAAATAAGGTTGGTCATGTTGTTGTTGTTGGCCTTATAGTCTTATTTCAATATTACTTACCAACCAACAAGCCAATTTACATTATGCTTTAAATAATGCAACAAGTTGACCCAATCACAAAATTAGCTATTCCAACAGCATAAAATGTTTAAGATTGATACAATCACTGGAAACCTTATTTTAATTTACACTAATCTCAAGAACAATTCAAAAATATAACAAACTGCAAATATTCTACCACAATTATCTAATTTGCAAATAATAAAGAAAGTTACTAGAGGTTAGATGCATAAAACAGGAAAAAAAAAGATAACCAAAGTGAAGAAGTTAGCATATAATAGACTCCATAATACAATCTCCATCATATAGAATATGTAAAATAGTATTAACTTCGCAATCATCCAGGCCCTATGAGACAGTGATACTTGTAAAAAGAAAGTTGAAATTCATCCAGGTGTATAAAGAACAAATAAAGAATACTCGTCCTACTCAAGTACTCCCGAGAATTTACAAGAATACTAAAAAAAATAGTTGCATATTCTAGTGTAAGAAGGTTTTCTTTATCCCTTTTTTTGGAAAGGTTATCATAAGAGCCAAATTCAACCAATTTCTTCAAACTCGCAGTCTTTCATCCTAAATTTCAAATACTGCAAGAGAACAGTAATTGTAAAGCCCGAAACAACAGTAAGAGGTGATAAGGGTTAAAGATGCATAACAGAGTTTCTTCTCTTAAGAAGATAAATGATATAACCTAAGAAGATAAGAAATCTTTCTTTCAGCAAATCTAGGAAGCTGCTAGTAGTAGAACTCTGCACCACTTAACCCTGCTAATAACTCCATTCAACACATCAAGTAGAACCTTGTTTTAAGCATTTCTTTAGTAGCTAACTTGCTAGTTCAACATTGAACTCCTCATCAAGAAATATGGTTATAATGATTCATTTGATCAGAAACAAAAATAATGTCTTCTTGTCTTCTTTTCCCTAACTATGACAAACAATAAACACCCAAATATTTACATAGAATAGTGGAAACTTCACATGTATACTACAAGTTACTCTCTCAAATCACTTAGAAATACCTAGAACCCTCACAAATGCAGAAGCACCGTCCAATTGAAGATATACAACACTTTAGTTAAATAGAAATTCCTTAGAAGTAGAGATTATAGATTGAGATCAAGAGTCGTGGCACACAAATGAACCTTCGATAATAACCTAAGAAAATACTGTAGAATTGATGAAAGAAGCTTAATATTCAAGATTTACATTAGAAGTAAACCTGTGATACCCAACTATTTTTTCCCTCACAGTCACTTCATCAAACACAAAAAAGGCATGAATTTGACATTAAATAAAAAATAACCAGAGAGGATACCTAGAAGTTGAGAGAAGATGAGAGATGAAGCCTAGCTTGATGAACTGGAGAGAAGATGCACTAGGTCATTCATCTTATAAAGTAAAAGAGTAACTGAACGAGGGCAAAATAGATATGTACCTCTCAGTTCACAGAATCATTTGTCAAGAATCGACAACCCTGCTGCTTCTCAGCTCGTCTAACCTATGTTTTCATTTTCATCACCTTCAGCTCTCGTCCGTCTGTACCAATTTCTCAGAGATAGACTGCACCCAAAAAGAAGGAAACCATAAGAGTGAAGAAGAACAGAGGAAGAAGAGCAAATATGAAGAAGCAATCTCACCTCCCTCTGTATCAGTCCCTCTGCAGTGTGTCGGTTTTAACGGCAATCTCAACCTTGTTTAACATATGCATTGATTTTCAGCATCACCTTCAACCTCCATCTCTATCGTTTTCTAGAGATAGACTGTGCCAAAAAAAGGAAAAAAGAAGAGTGAAGAAGTACGTAGGAAGAAGTGCAACGATGAAGAAGAAACTGATGAGGAAGTATGATGTGCGTTGATAAGGAAGGCGAGGAATATTGGGATGATCGAGGAATAAGGCTTTTGAGTTAACCTTCTTGACGTCTTGATTGAGTTTGATTGTCGTCTTAACTCATACCAGAGGAAATGGGAAGCGAACAAGGTAGCGAAAGTGACATTGAGGATCGAAACAGAGATCAATACGAAAAGAGATTGAGGGGGAGCTTAGCAAGATCAAGAGAGATCAAATTGGTGAGATTGGGAGGTCAAAGAATCGAGAGAGAGATCGATGATAGCAGTGAGATTAAGATTCAAGAGATCGAGAGAGAAAGAGAGACCAAGGGCAAGTGAGATCGAGTAGCAACGAGAGAGATTAAGGTTTTAGAACTTACGAAAACTTGGTTAAAATAATATTTTGGTGTTATGTTGATTACCAAAGCCAATATGTAGCGACAAAAAAACAACTTATTGCTAACGATATTAATGTTTTTAATGAGAAATAACAATAAAAGTAATCTTTTGTCGCTGAAAATACTATACAACAACAAAAATTGTTGCTGTTATTATTATCAAATTCTTTTCTCTAAAATCTAGCAACAAAAAACTACTTTGTCGCTAAAAGTAATAATACATAGTAATTAAAATTTTTTTTAATTCATATCAATATTTTTTTTATGAAAAACAACTACAAAAATATTCCTTTGTTGGTAAAAATGATATTTAGCAACAAAAGAAAGAATTGTTTCTGTGCATTTTGTTGCTAAATGTCAAAGTTGTTATAGTGTTAATAGAATTGAAGGTCAACATATCAGTTACTTGTAGAAGTTTATATTTAAGAGCTTTAGTTATTTTTTTTAAAAATGAAACATTTCTCATTGGTTAGTACTCACTTTGTTATTGCTAACCAATGTAGAATCAATCGGTGAACAGTTTTTGCCAATCGATGTCTTGACTAGTTTGTTAATATGCAACTCATTGCCTCACTGTTGAGTTACCTTATATAATCATTTGTTTACTTTGTCTAACTATTTAATTTACCTTATCTAAATGTTTGATAAATTATTTAACCATTTGGTAACCTTATATATCTAACTGTTCACTTACATTAATGTCTATTAATTACCTATTGGTATTTCTACAAATATTTTACTTTTCATAACTGCGTCATCCACGATCAACTGAACATATTGTTAATTGTTATTCATGGATGTATTACTGGAATAAATAGTGCCTATGATTTGTTATAATGGTGATAGTTTGATAGGGAATACGTGGCACATGCAATAACATGTTATAGTGGATAGTTAATACAATTACAATTAATTATCCTGTGATGTTGGACATATTGAAGTGGCAAGTCTTTGCAAGCATTTGGATTGTAACATAACTTTCATTTATTCAAATTGATATACACCTTAAAGGAGTACAAGAAGAAGTTGTTGACTGTTGAATTATTCATACAAAAACAGTTGTTGACATTGTTCAATTCATATGAAGCATATGATTGCAAAGAAGTGCTTGCTATATCATTATGCATTTGGCATCAAATATTTCAAACAAGTAAGCATCTCATCTTGTAATACCCTAATAAATTCTCAAATAAGAATATATACAACCATAAATAAGTCTATGAAAGTACTAAGCAAATTAAATACCCCAGTGGTAAAATGATAATTTGACCACCTAGAGGTAAAATAATGATTTAACCACTCAGGAATAAAATGGTCAATTCGCATGAAAAATAAAATGTAGAACAACACTGTGTAAAACAATGAATGATTTTAAGTACGGAAAATTATTTAGATAAACTGGGGGGTGAAATGCTAATTTTGTCATCAGAGGGAAAAATGGTTATTTCATCTAAGACCAGACACTTGTACCATTATGAAAACAATGTGAGAATAATTTATATAAAATAGAACAAAATAAAGTGTCTTGAAAATATTATAGAAAATGGTAGAGACTAAATCAATAAAATTTATATAAATTAAAGAATATGCCCATATAAATATTTGGGGCATAGTACAAATTATTAGGGAATAAATAACCACTTAAATGAATGCCCAAATGATTAGAAAAAGTTTTAAAAATAAAATGACTCAAATCAAGGGCCAAAATAAGAGCTTATGCTATGAGCAGTGAGCTTGATAGCTAAAATAATTGAAAATTGACATGTGCGCATAGTGTAGGCTTGAGAGTTATTAATAAGCAACATTTGGACATAAAATATACTCAAACATGGCACCCACGTTAGAGTTTGAAATTTGAAATTTCAAACTAAATAAGAAACAAAAATAACCAAGGAAGTTGCCAAAAATCTACACTTTCCAAAACCCTCATTCTCTTCACACAAGAAAAATAGAGAATTAGAAATGTTTTTAAAGTGAAATCAACTCAAAAGAATGTATTAGCAACTTTTAAAATAATTACTTACTAATATATGTACTTGGAAAACAAGTAAACTAAAGAATTAGAAAGGTTTCTAAAATAAAATCAACTCAAAAGAATGTATTAACAACTTCTAAAATAATTACTTACAATATGTGCTTGGGAAACAAATAAAATAGAGAATTAGAAAAGTTCTAAAATGAAATCAATCTAAAAGAATGTATTAGCAACTTCTAAAACCTTTACTTACTAATTCTTTTGCATAAGAAACAAATAAAATGGAAAAGAAAATAGTTTTACAAAGGTTTTTACAATGAAGATGTCCCAAACTTGCCAATTAATGCCCATTAGAATTATATATAAACCCAAGCATGAGCACCAATCTCTTCACCCTAGCAAAAACTGAACAAGTTCCTTCTTACTCTCTTTGCCTCCCTCTTGGCATCCCTCTTTTTCTTTAGTTGTTCTAAAGAGCAGTTGGAGTAGTAGTAATGAAGTACTGTACAAATGTTTGTGCTAGCAGTTGGGGAGATTTGAAGGAGATTCAATAGAGGCTTTAAAAAGAGAAAGGCTATTTAACGTAGAAGTGATTTATAAACTTTGATTTAGATATAATGTGCATGGATGCTTGTTTTGCCTAGAAATATGCCATGATTATGCATGCCATGCTTATACATGCCATTGATTAGAGATGCATGCTTAGGATTGTATGAATAATGATTATGCATAATTTGTGTTGATATGATCTATGCTATGACATGCCTACCATGAATATATGTTATTTACGATTTATTTTGAATATATCATGCTTCTATTTATTTAATGAAAGATTAAACAAAGATTATAACCACATACCGAAATGGGGACGAATTTTCACCGTGAATGTTCTGACCAGTATTTTTGGAATATGAATTGAGGGTTCAGATTTAACCCCTTTTTGTCAATGATAAATGGTTGAAGGTCTAGATTTGACCTTATCCCCTAAATATAGAACACTAAGGCATATTTCTTTCGGTCTTAATGTTAATTGAAAACAAACAACTATTTGAATCACTTAATCTTTTGAAGTGTTCGTTATATATGTTATATTTGTTTCGAAATAATGAGTTAAATTTTTAGAATGATCCAATGGGCACGTAAGTTCACCCTTCCTTTCCAATATTTTAGGAAATTAAGAAATCAAGGCTACATGGATGACAATTAGATTAGTTCTTTAGAAATTTTATTAAATTGTATGATATGTTGGCCCAAGTTATTTTATTTAAATTTTGAAGTTATTTCTACTGGAATGAACACAAAGACTATGTACATTTGAATTAATTAATAAAACTAGATTTTATTTATTTCATGATGTGGTTATTATTTTCATGAAATCTACTTGTGTATAAGTTAATATACATAGGAAGTCTCATGAATTTGGGACCGAAATAGAAAAGAATTAATGTGACAGTGCCCGCCTTTCGGTTGGCCTGCCTATCTTTGAAATGCTTGAGGGTAGTGCGGTGATTGCGCCCTCCAGACCAAAATGGGTCAGACTCCAGCCACGAGGAGGAGGAAAGGTGTTATGTAACACCCCAATCCCCTAGAGACAGGTTTAAGATCAACCACAAGGCGGGTTAGGTCCAATGTTATATTTACAAGTACACAACTTGCATCACTTTCTATTATCTCAAGTCTAATTATTTCTCAATGAGCACACAACCTAAATAATTTAATTCTAATTTAACAATACTATTACAAGAGAGATAAAAGAAAATTTTCAATCTTTATTTATTGAATAAAATAAAGGGATACATGCTTGAAATTTAAATAATGAAAATGGGAGTACATAACTCTAAAATATAAAAGTAAAATTCAGCGGAAGTCTTTATTCAAAATTTGGGCAATATGCCCTTACATAGAAACTTTCTAAAAATAGAGGTTCTAATCCCTTAGCAAGCTTGATTATGTATTTCAAATTCCTGAAAAATAAAAAGAAGGGGTGAACACATAGTCCAGTGCATCATTCATCAAACTACTAATTTACTAATTCAAATCAAAAGTACATCCAATTTCAATTACTTATAAGCATTAAGTGTTTCAAACAATATCTTATTAGTGTTGTATATTTGACCAAAAGGGGTTTTTAATCCCTTAATGTTCTTCATTAAAATACTCCTATCTTGGGATGGAATAACAATTCATCTTCTCACATTCCATTGGAAATAAGGATCACATGTCTACATTCCAAGTATTTTAAAACACATCCACACTTAGTGATGTAACTCATATACACTAAGTATATGCAAAGAACACTCATAACATCACTTAGACTACTATGATGATACGTGATTGTTATCTTTACTTTCTCATATGTAATTTCAAATAAATATGGAACAAGATCATAATAATTAATATTAGAATTTAAATAATCAAGAGAACACGAAAACATATATGGTTTCTAAGCATGTTATGCTATCATGTATGAAGTAAAATATGAAAACATGTTAAATTGAAAATAAAACTTGATCAAAGATGCTTCAAACTGAAATATAAACATGTTGAAAACTAAAAACAAACATGAATATACTAAAGACTTGAAGTAGTAAAGAAGGAGTTATAGAAATCCCATGCACCTTAATTCGAGTTTCTTTGTAGAATCCGGCATAGGTTCCCATTATCCACCACTTTTAGAACTTCAAGAACTTCTAATCACCAACAAACATACTTCAACAACTCTCTAAAACACTAAAATGAGAATTTTTCCCACAAGAAAGAAAAGAGAGTGAGAAGAGGTGCCAAGAAGAGGGTAAGAACAAACAAAGAGGGAAGTGTCAACTCTTTGCTTTAGGATAAGATGAATGTGAGCAAGAGGGGGTGTTCATGAGCATAAGTGGGCATCTAGGGCAGCTCACCACGTTTGGGCATGTTTCCAAACTCATAAGGGGATGGTTTGGGTGAGAAAGGCAAGTGTGTTCATGGTTGGCAAGTGGGACCACTAAGGTTTCTAATCCAAGTGTGAGCAAAATCTTTGAACCTTATTTGTTTCTTTTATGTGTGTGAACACAATTCAAGGTTTAGAATACATTCTAATCTCTCTTGGACGTCCTCTATTAGTAGGAAAACATTCCAATGTGCTGTGATTCATAAAATCAAATAAGTTTCTAATATGGGCACACAAAAACAGAGCTTTGGAATATTTCTTATCTCCCTTGGATTCTCTCCCTTTTGGGCTCCACATGTGAGCATGAGGTAAGTTTCTATTTTCTAATTTTTTCTAGGTGAAGGAATCTTTTTATATCTCTTTAAATCAACCACTCTCATAAAACTTCTATCTTGGGTTTTTCATAAGTGTGCCCACACACACTTATGAGACATTTTATATGTAACCTTAGTATACATGATCATTTATCTTGGCACATGGAATCATTCTTCATGGTTTCTATAGGTGTGGGCATACTTGATCATTTACATGGCACATGGGATCGTTCTTTATGGTTTCAAATAATGGACACGTCCCATGGAGCTTAGGGTAGGGTAGGGTGCACATGATCATGGTGTTCCATCCATGTGACTTGCACATGTTAGGGGTGGCCATGGCTTCATGGATTCACAAAAATCAAATAAAAATTAATATTTTCTTATTTATATGAAAATATGATTTATATCCTATAGTTTTAGAATCACATGAACCTAATGCACATTTTAGGTATGGTTTGGCCTAAGGTGATTTTCCCTCATAAACTTTCCTTCTTTAAGACCCACTGAGGTCATTGGGCAAATGAAAATTCAAATCTTGACCAATTGTTCTGATTTTCGAATATGTCATTCATTTTGTTAGTTCATGTCATTTTATTTCGGTTTGAGTTATTTCGATTCCCCGAAGTATCCTAAATGATAATTCTTTCTAATTTGGAGCTCCTGAAGTGTGTTTGGCAAATGAAAACCTTAACCTTGACCAATTGTTCTAATTTTTAGATATGTTGTCCAATTAGTTGGTTCATTTCACCTTACTTCATTTCAACTTGTTTTGGGTCCCTAAGGGTCACCAAATGAAACCTTCGGAAACCTGCCAAATTTAGCCCCGAAATGAGCTTGGTTTCATTTTGTCCCAAATTTTACTAAATAAATGATAAATTTCATTTAATTGAGTATAGAGGATTTATGGTATTACATGTTATACATCATAAGCATGTTTCCAAGTAATATCAAGAAAATTGTGGTGTTGGAATCAATTTTCTATACATATGTGTGTCATGATGCATGGTATTCATAAATCCTATCTTGGATCATATGCATTCTATGGCTCATGCTAGTATTAATTTAATGGTCAAAATGGAGAACATGTCATTCAAAAATCACACCAAACATCATGTAAATGCATCAAACATGCATATAGATCAACATGAGGTAACTAGACAACATCCTAGGCAATTATCAAAACTATTTCACATGTAGGCCTAAGTAGCTAGGAATGCAAAAATGTCATCATCCCCACTTCTGTAGTAGCTCCAAAACTAGAATGTTTCTGCTTTATACTTTACTGTATGACTGTTACTTTTCCATTTTCATTTTAATATGCACAGAACACCAATTTTTAGCGTACATATTTCAAATCTAATCTTAATCTTTTACTTAGGTTTCATAGAATTCACTTTTGAGCCACCTGAGTTTCAAACAAAGATTGGACACAAAACCAATCAAATCTCAAATATGTCTTTGGTAGATTGCTTAGAGCAATGCACTACTATATTGGGATGTAGTGTGTTGCTTTGGGTTCCCAGAATCTAGACCAATTGCAATTTGCATAGGATAGCGGATTGTTGCACTATGATGCAACATGTTACTTGCGCTTTCCATAACACAGAGTAGTTTGTTTTTAGGTTTCATTTTTGAGGTGGTTCTTAAGTTTTTCTTATGACTTCTTTGGGTCATTTGGTTCATTTCCAAGTCTTTTCAAAAGTCCTTCAGTTTGGCTACTTGATTTCGTAGGATTTGAGGGCAATCAACATTCATCCTCAAAAGCTCATGGTGTAACATAGTATTTTCACCTAGTAAGGCCACTAACTTTGGACAATCAATTTGGGCATCTTGGGCCACTATTTTACTCATTTTTGTGGAATTATGATCATAATTATAGCCATTACGCAAAGGTATTTGTAGTCATCGGCTGTGTGGTTTATAATCAACATAGAAATCTCTCCTAACTAATGTGGAGAAACATGTTCGAACTTAAAGAAACTCTTGAACATAACTTGCATCAACCATTTCCTAGTTGTAAATTGAAACAAGAGAGGTTTATAGATGCTCACAACAAGCCTTGAGCAAGCATTTTTAGCCTCCAAGCCTCCACAAGTTCCTCCTTTCTCAAGTACACACCTTGCAAGTTCAAGTTACCAAAAGGGGGTGCTTCTCCACACTTAGCCAATTTATAACTAAGAGATGGGGAGAGTGCTCATCTTAGGTGCATGGTGGTTTCTTATAGAGGCTTTTGGACTTTTCTCAATCATTAATGTGGTGTGCAAGGTTGTTTGGGTGAGGAGAAGAAAGCTTGAGTGGCGGTCGTGTAACTGTTAATGCTACTCTTATTCATGTCTAGGTAATGATCATGGGGGGGAGGGCAACTTTTGGACATGATTTTGAAAGCATGGAGGAGGTGTTCAAGTTTTGCAAGGTTGGTTAGAAAGTCTCAAGTGAGCTTTTCAAAGATAGAGCCATGTAGCATGATAAGTATTGTAATACCCCAAAAAGTTTGCACGAAAATTCGATAAATAAAGTAAATTGAGAAGTATCGATTCTTGAGAATTTTGGTGCAAATTTAATATATATTTCATTATAGGAAAATGTAGCCCAAAGGAGAAATAGAAAAAAAAAAGCAAATAGAAACAAATGCAAAAAAAAAAAACTATTGTTTTGCACTGCATTACCGCGGTAGTGAAATCACTACCATGGTAACACGATGAAAATCATGAAATAAAAAAGGTGCAGAGTGACTACTGTGGTAACGGTAGTGCGATTAAAAAATCCAAAAAAATAAATAAAAAGTGTGCAAAAAGCTCCAAGAAAGCCCTAATTTCAACATTTACTGATTCTTGTGCGCAAGAAATAGCATTTTTCCTATATTGGGAACACCCCAAAGTTGCTAATTTCTACCCATTTAAACTCTATATGAACCTTGCACCTCTCCCCATTCTCTTCATCTCAGCAAGAATTGGACAAGTCCCTTCTTGCTCTCTCTGCCTCCCTCTTGGCATCACTCTTTTTTTTAGCTGTTCTAAATAACAATTGGAGCAGTAGTAATGAAGTTCTGCACAAATTTTGTGCTAGAAGGAGATTCAACACATGAGCTTAAGGATTAAAGCTATTTGAGGTGGATATGATTTTCAGTTTTAATTTATTATTTTGAATTAAAAAAGGCTTGCATGTGTGTTATGCCTTAAATGTTTATCATCTATCTATATACATGCAATGTAGAATTTACATGCTTAAGCTCTCATGAATAATGATGCATGATCTATGATGTTATGCTCCATACTATGATGTTACCATGCTTACATGTGCAAATTTATGTTTATATTCAGTTTACATACATGAATGTTATGCTCTACACTTAATAAAAGATTAATTAAGATTCTAACCATGTACTGGTGCGAGAAAGGATTTCTTCGTGTGTGTTCCTGTAATACCTGAAATTTTAGTGACGTAATAATTGTAATACCAGAAATTTTAGTGACGTAATAATCGAAATTTGAGTTTAAAACACATATACGTATATATTTAAATATAAACACATATATATATTTGTCATCGGTATGCAATTAATTAGTTAGTATAGAAGTATAAAGGAATATACATTGATTAATATTAGACATATAGAATTGTTGGGTAAATATATGCTTCTCTATTTGAATAAGAAAATA
>JAJIYU010015554.1:0-12646 GCA_030144865.1 Tinospora cordifolia
TTTTTTTCATTTAACTATCAAATTAAGGTTTTATTTGTTAGATTTTCACTATAACTCTAATTTATTTTATTTTTCACGTGTTATCCCACAATTTGCACCCCAAAGAATTTTGAAATTAATTTATTTAATTATTTGACAAAATTCTAGGGCATTACACTCATCCAGTTGAGTTTTCAACTCAATTAGTTCTACTCGTGCCATTCGACAAGGAGGTATGGCTATAGGGTTGGTTTCAGGGTGAAGTTCAATCTTGAACTCTAACTCCCTAGCTAGTGGTAGTCCAGGTAAGTCATTTGGGAACACATCCTCGTACTCACTGATTATAGCTAGGTTGTGAATACTCTTCAAGTCAGTAGGTTTTTCTTCAGAGAGTTCCTCGAACTCATCCGTTTGCTTCAAACAATTCAACAAGGCTAGGGTTGAACTCCTTGGTAGTCTCCGTATATCCCCATTGATTTTAAAGATCTCCCTAGAAGGTAATATTATGGTTACCCGTCTCTTAGGACAATCTATCTGGGCCTGGTACTAGTCTAACCAATCCATCCCCAAGATTACATCATAGCCATAAAAGGTAGGGTATATAGGTCGATTGTTAAAAGTTTATCCCCAAACCTAAGGTCGCAACTACACATCTTTTTTGAAGTCACAATGGTCCCTATTGGTGTGGACACATTCAAAGTCATAGGCATTGTTTTTGTCACAAGTTGCAACCTATCAGCTAGTTTTTCAGAGATAAAAGATTTTGAGGCACCTGAGTTAAACAACAGTCTCACAGCGACATTAAACAATAGGAATGTACCTTCTACTATAGGGCCCTGGTCTTCCTAGGTCTCAACCACGAACATTCTGGCCTGGTTTTAACCGCAGCCCTGGTTTTGCCCTTAATTGGCATTCTAATTCTGTGTGGCTTGAGGTCGCCCATTCTGATTCCCCCCTGAGTACTTTGTTGTTGCTGCTAGGAAGCCTGAACTAGTGCGGTTGGGCGATTTTTCACCAAATGACCCTTCTGCTTGCGTACGAAACACAATCCTAGCCACTTAGCTTCTTCCCTTGACTCGTCTTTGTTCTACCCCTGTTTCTGTTGAGCCTTACCACTTTTATTTTTCTTTTGGGTCCCTTGTTGGTCCTTTCCGTTTTCATTCTGCTTATTTTTTCCTCTCAACCTTTGTTCCAGGTTGAGCTCTTGTTCTAGTATTAAATCCCATTGTACAACTTCTTTGTACGTTCAAAGGCCTAATGTAATGATAACTTTTCAGATCTCGATCTTGAGACCCTGTGCAAATTTGTTGGCTTTCATCCTCTCTTCCCGGATTAGTTCCTTAGAAAATTTGGCTAGTTCAGTAAACTTCCTCTCGTTTTTAGTTACTGTGAGATCCCTCTAGTTGAGTCTCATGAAGTCTTCTTGCAACTTTCTGAGAGTTGCCTCCAGAAAGAACTTGTCGTAAAGTTTTTCTCTGAGTTCTCCCCAAGTTATGGTCGTAACGTCAGTATTGGGATCCATCTGCATCATCCTCCACCATCCACTGGCTGGTCCTTTGAAATGGTGTGTGGCTAGTGCTACTCGTCTTGAACCCATTACCTTCAACACATTTAGTAACTCCTCCATCTCCTGGTACCAGTGATCAGCAGAGATACAATCAGTAGTTCTATCGAATGAGGGAGGGTGAAGCTTTTGCAAATCCAGCAGCATCTTCTTCTGTTTTTCATCTTCCAGGTCCTCTGGATTCCTTTGACGTTCCTGAGGTACTGGTGCTGGGACTTGGATTGGAATAATTTCCGGTGCTTGAGGCTGAGGAGCCACCTAAGGGATTATTTGTGGAAGTGTCCTTCTCAATTGATCTAGTACCCTCTACGACATTTCATTCATCATGGCTTCCATTTGTGCCTCCATCCTAGCAGGCAGTTCCTACTCTTGTTGTTCAGTCTCCTCAGAGGTTGTGGATCGAGTTACGTACCTCCTAGCTCCAGCCATTTAATTGTAAAATTGAGTAGAGTGTTAGTATGTGTCAAATATTCGTATTATCATGGCTCTAGATTCATGTTTCTAGGTTCTCGATTTGTTTAGTGGCCTAAAGTCTTTCTTCTAGGTTCTTTTCATGCATATTAGTTATAGGATTTGGTTTTAAAGCAAATAAACATTACAGCATGCATATCATACAATCATACCATCAAGCTAGCACAGCAAGGTTCCAAACTTCCACCTAAGCTTTCACGTTCAAGTGTCTCATACTACTCTACCCAAACAATCTCGCAAATTGCTCGATAAGTAAGGTTCCCGGGCCCACTATACTCAACCGTCCCATACTAGCGAGCATAGAGAAACCCGTTCTACCAGAGTTGCCGATCATTCACCACACATGGTCCATCATTTTTCGAGTTCAGGCTTCCTCCATAATCCCGAATTCCTATGCATCCCATGCTACATATAAATTGAAAATTATAGAAGCCTCCCGGTCTCGTGTCCTGATCAAACAATTTTTTACTTTCACACAAGCTTCAGTCTCTAGCCTATGTGCTAGAGTTTTATGCTTTTGATCGACTGTGCCACCCATGGCTACACTTGTTTCTACCTAATGTCTTTTCTTTGGACCTAGGGTTCGGTTCTGGTTGACTTACAACCTCTGTCTAGTCAAAATACCACCTTTGGCATCTTTTTCGACTTCTAATCAATTCTTTTCCCTAAGTTTCCACCTTCTAATTTTCTTTTATCGAAAATAAGAGTGTTCTTCAACTCTGACTACTCATATAAGCTAGTGGGACAACCTCGAGATAGGGCAGCGAGATCGAAGTCTGCTTAGCAACCGCGCTTTCTAGGGCAGGATAACTCTCCTCCCTTTCAATGTTTAACTTTACTCAGAATAAGACTTACCTACTATCAGCTCAACTTGTAGTCTTTGTATCCAAACAAAATATTTCAAAACATATATTTTCTTTTTTGAAAACACTTTCTAAAACGTTCTTCAATTTCAAAAATAGAAGGTAGGGCATTCTAAATTCAATTAATTTAAGGTGAAACCCTAAGTTTGAGTTTCTAATTCTAGTCAAACAGCCACTAATTGATTTTCTAATTCTAGCCCAGTATTTCTAATAACTGTGCTTTGATACTACACTTGGTATCAAAGGAAACTTTTTGTTCTTGGCCTAGCAACTAATGCCTAGGCTCTGATACCACGCTTGGTATTAGAGGAAACTTTCTGTTCTTGGCCCAGCAACTAATGCCTAGGCGCTAATACCACGCTTGGTATTAAAGGAAACTTTTTGCTCTTGGCCCAACAACTAATGCCTCGGCTCTGATACCATGCTTGTAACACCCCAACCCCCGTATCTTTAAGCATTGGACATAACCACCATTCTCTTGACAATGAACTTAACCAACTGGCAGGTCGGCCAGTGTTACTTTACAAGTGACACACACTTGTTCTTCTCTTTTTCAATATCTCGTGCCTTTGTATAAAAATTCAAGAATACAAAATTTTTACTTTAATAAAATCAAGGCAAATTAAAAGAGATAAAGAAATTTAAATTATTTTATTAATAATAGAAAAAATTGAAAGTAGTAAACTTCTCAAAGAAAAACTAATTATTATAGCGGAAAACTTCAAAATACTTTTCAGTAGAAAAGCATAAAAACTTTGGGCAACATGCCCTTAAAAATTCTAACAATAATAAGGTAGACACTTTCTAAAAACTATTCATGTTCAACTGCTTCATAAGTTTCACGTGCCTAAAAAATAAAAAAGGAAGGAGTAAGCACATAGCCCAATGGATCCTTTTTGAATAACCATCTTTCATATTCAAACTCATAACACAATCATAATTCAAACATTTGTAATCATTAGGCATTTCAAACAACAATTTATTCAAGTCGAGTCTCAGACCAAAAAGGCCTTTAATCCCTTGATGTTCTTAACTAAGTAAACGGGGCCCACTTGGCATCAACCCGTTACACGTGGTGACTCACAAAGCACTGTGGTACACGACCCTCAAGTACTTAGGTCTGAAAACCATATGACCTAACTCATATGAAAAGAACAACCATAGCGTCGCCTTGACCATTATGATGGTACGTGGTTATTATCACCATCGTCTTAGATTAATTCTCATATCATGATCTCGTAAAATAAACTTCAAAATATGAAATCAAACTAAAATTCAGAATATACACAATCAATTCATGAAACACTCATAAAACATGCATCGTACTTAAATTTAAAAGCCTAAGCATAATACTAACATGGCATGGATGATATAATTGCTCAAACATGAATCAAAACTGAAAAATTGAAATACACTTTTAAAATTCTGAAACTAAAATTGAAATCATTAATTTCAGTGAAAAACACACAAATAATGAGTATGCCATAAATTTAAATAAGAATAGAGGGGTGTTATAGAAATCACTTCCACCTTGTGACACTTTCTTCAGAAATTTTTGTAGCAATTCTCCCCCGTACTAGTGCCAACGAAGATCACCCAAATTAATTCTTCAACGCAAGAGAAAAACTTCTCACACTCAAGAGAGAGGAAAGAAATGTGGGAATAGGTGCCAAGAAGAGAGCTTAGAGAAAATAAGAGAAAATTTCAACTCTTATTTTTGGAATGAGGGAAGTAAGAGCCTATGGGGGTTTATATAGGTTTCAAAGGAGGAAAAATAGAAAATTTTGAGTTTTTCTTGGAGTAAAACACCTAAATTCTCTACAATTTTGTATTTCCTAATTTTAAGGGGAAAATAAGTATTTTTTAAAATTTTTCAGAATTAAAAATCAATTTTTTGTATTTATCTCAATTTTTCGATATTTTTGGCTAATTTTTTGGTGATTTTCGTATTTTTTTGTATTTTATAATACATCTATTATTCAGTACATCAGATCATCCTCGAGATATGCACACGGATCCGATTCGAGGGTTGACATCGGCATGCGTGGAGTCATATCGTGCGTCTTCACGATCGTGGTTTTTCGACTTTGATCGCGACCGTCCGATCGTCCCCAATCGACTCTGGCCATCTAATCTTCATTATCTTGTGCACTCGGGCATTGGTGTTGATCATCTTGCGGCCGTCTGATCTTGAGATCAGATTTAGATTTACGGTTTGCAACCGTTAGGTGTGTTTTAAGTTTATTTTTATGATTTTCTGCTGAATTTCATGTTTTATTTTTGGATTTTTGCCAAATCTTGATCCAAATTGACTTTCTAATCTTGTTTTCATCAAAAATTGCACATATCCTTGTATTTTTGGCTATGATATCCCATGTTATACATGATATTCATATATTTTCTCCCAAAAATCCGTTAAATTGATTTTATTCCTTATTTGGCTAAACTAGGACTTACCAAATTTTTCATCCGTCAATTTCGTATAATTCTCTAAATAAAAATTCAAATTTCAAATGAATTTTCGAGATGTCACAGAGTACGAGACCAAGTTCATTGAGTTGGCCAAGTTTACACTTAAGTTCATCAAGAAGGAACACATGAAGGCTAATTGATTTGTTGTGGGTCTGAAGATCAAGATCTGAAAGGAAGTGGCGCCAATGAGTATCAAGACATACAAAGATATGGTTGAGGAGGTACTCCTTGTGGAAAGAGAGCTCAACTTCAAGCAGAAGTTGAAAAACATAAATAAGAGACTAGGTAATAGTAGAGATCACCAAGGAAACCAAAAGAAATAAAGTAAGAATCAGCCCTAGAGGCAGTAACATAATGGTAAAATAAATAAGCAATCGGCGTGAAGAGAAGGGTCATGTTTTAATTGTGGCCCAAAAGGACATCTTGCTAAGGATTATCAGAATCAAGGGCCATAGAGACAAAACCAGGGGCAGAACAATGGTCAGGGTAGACGAAATCAGACCTGAGTGTATGCTATAGAGGATGGACAGGCAGATCCAGCACTAGCTGTCGAACGTACATTTCTATTATTTTATCTTGTTGTGGAAATATTGTTTGATTTGGGTGCTACTAAATCATTTGTGTTAGAAGACTTAGCTAAGAGGTTACAATTAGTGACATTTACACCACCAGAATCATTTTGTGTATCCAATGCCACAGGAACTATTGTAATTGCCCAAAAAATTTGCACATCTGAGTTAAGATTTGGGGACAAACTAAAAATTGCTGACCTTAGAATGTAACTTTTCCAAAGATATGATGTGATGTTGGGCATGGATTGGTTAACTTAGCACTAGGCTAAGATCAATTACCTGAGACGAAGAGTCATATTGACTCTGCCATCTGATGAATTGGTAAAAATCAATGGGGACATGTAGAGGCTACCACGAAGTCTTGCATCAACTATGTTGCATTGTTTAAAATAGAGTGAGGACTTCAAATAGTTGCTGGATGAGGACACTAGGGAACCAAAAAAGATTCATGAAATACTAGTAGTGCAAGAATATGCAGATGTGTTTCCTAATGATCCACTTGGATTATTGTTACACCGACAGGTGGAGTTCAAGATTGAATCGCATCTAGGCACTAATCCTATAGCCATCCCTCCCCATATAAATGGCCTGGTGGAATTGATTGAACTAAAGGCATAGCTGGATGAACTCCATGAGCAAAGATTCATTCGATCTAGTGAATTACTATGGGGAGCTCCAATGCAATTTGTGAAGATGATGGATAAATCCATGAGGTTGTGTATTGACTACAGGAAGATCAATCAAGTAATAATAAAGAACAAGTATTCTTTGCCTAGGATAGATGACCTGTTCGATTAGTTGAGGGGAGCTACTCACTTCTACAAGATTGATCTGAGGTCAAAATACCATCGACTAAGGATCAAAAAATCAGACATACATAAGACAACCTTTAAGACTCAATATAGGCATTTCATGTTCATAGTAACATCATTTGGTTTAACCACTGCACAAGCTGCATTTATGGACCAGATGAACAGAGTCTTCTGACAGTATTTAGACCAGTTTGTAGTGTTGTTTGTTGAAAATATCTTAATCTACTCCAAATTAGAAGTTGAACATGTAAAGCACTTGAGCATCATGCTGGGGATATAAGAAGGAATGAATTGTATGCTAAATTTAACAAGTGTGAGTCCTAGATGAAGAAAATTAAGTTTCTTGGCCATGTTGTTTTATCTGAGGGAATATCAGTATACCCTAATAAAGTAGAGGCAATGTCAGACTGGAAGCAACCCAAGACTGTCATAGAAACTAGGAGTTTCTTAGGTTTGATAAGATATTACCACAGGTTTAGCCGAGACTTCTTGAAGTTACATGAACCCATAATTAAATTGACTAGAAAAGGAGAGGAAATTCATCTGGAATGAAGGGTGTGAACAATCATTCCAAGAACTGAAGAAGATGTTGACTTCAGCTCCCATATTGGTCACTTCTATACATGGGGTGAGCTATATCCTATATACAGATGCATTGCAAAATGGATTGGGTGCAGTGCTGATGCAAAAAGGAAAGGTCATTGCATATGTCTCACGACAGTTGAAGATACATGAACAAATTTACCCTACACATGACTTGGATTGGCTACAATTGTGTTTGCACTAAAGATTTGGAAGCAATACCTCTACGAAGAGGGATTCGACCTATTCTCTTATCATAAAAGCGTGAAATACATATATACCCAAAAAGAACTGACCCTTAGATAATGAAGTTGGATGGAGTTCCTGAAGGACTACAATTTTAAAATACAGTACGATCTAGGAAAGGCTAATGTTTTAGTTGATGCTCTTGGAAAGAAATTTAATAAAAGCGATGAAGAAAAAGAGTAGCCATAACAGTTAGTCACCAATTATGACTTTGGTGTAATTTCAGACAAGGAACAAACATACCTATATGATATGATTTGTCAACCGAATCTCTTACACCAAATAAGAGATGAACATAAATAGGATAAATGGATCATCGACCTGACAGAAGGCATTAGATAGGGCAAGCATACTGATCTCAAGATTGATGTCGAAGGCACATAGAGATTAGGCAGAGTAGAAGGACCATACTTGATGAAGCTCATCATACTAAGTATACAATGCATCCAAGTGGTGATAAGATGTACGAGAACCTTAAGAAGACCTATTGATGGAGAGGTATAAAAAGAAACATAGCCAAGTATGTCTCTCAATTCCTAACCTATAACCAGGTAAAGGTAGAACAACACAAAAAGCCCAATAGGATGTTACAACCACTCCCAATTTCAGCATTAAAGTGGGATAGCATCACCATGGACTTTGTTAGCAGTCTCCCAAAAACTAAGAGGGAAAAGATACTGTATAGATGATTGTGGATCGTCTCACAAAAATGGTTCATTTCCTACCCATACAATCCACAGATTTAGTTGGGAAACTTGGAGAATTCTATATCAAGAAAATAGTAAGGCTGCATGGTGTGCTTAAGACTATAGTGTCAAATAATGATTGTGGATTCACATCTTAGTTCTGACAGAGCTTGTGAAAAAAACTAGTTAGTAGATTCACCAAGAGTACTGTGTTCCACCTTAAACAAATGGTCAAACAAATACTAGAAGATATGTTGAGAGCCTATCTCCTTGACTCCAAGGGAAATTGGAGCAAATACTTACATATTAGCAAAATTCGCCTACAATTATAGTTATCAGGCAAATATATGAATGGCCCCATATGAAGCTCTTTATGGCAAACCCTGCAGATCACTATCATGTTGGGTCGACTTTGAAGACCATATGCTTACAGGGCCAGACCTAATGCAGAAAATGAATAATCAAGTTAAGCTAATTTAGAAGAGATTGGCCACAACACAGAGTAAACAAAAAAGTTATGCAGTCAAGAGGAGACGAAATCTAGAATTTAAGACAAGTGGTCGAGTATTTCTAAGGATCAGCCCTCAAAAGGGGATCAAGCAATTTAGGTGTAAGGGGAAGCTATCACTGAGATTTATTGGTCCATTTTAAGTACATAAATGAGTTGGTGAATGTGCTTATGAGCTGGATCTGTCGAATAGAATGGCGTCGATTGACAATGTGTTTTACATATCAATGCTACGAAAGTATGAGGTAGCGATCAGAATATTAGATCATAAGGTACAGAGTCTTAGCACCAAAGGCATTCCTTTTCTCAAAGTCCTTTGGAGGCATAATGATTTGGAATAGACAACCTAGGAATCAAAAAGCAAAATGCAAAAAAAGTACCCAGATCTACTCACTAGAAGCATCTAATTGGACAACATCATGCAATAAGATACTTTTTTAAATTGCAAGGACAAAATTCTTTTAAGGGGGGTAAGCTATAGCACCCCAAAAATTGATAAACTCTTTTTGGAAATAGTGAATTAAATTTACGTGAAAAAAAATTAAGAAAATGTGAATGTAACACATGAGGCTCTAGTTACCACAGTAATGAACAACATCACTATGGTACTGCGTGAAATTACATAAACATGGAGAAATGCAACCATTTTGGTTACCAAGGTAGTGCATGGGACTACTGCGGTAATGCGTAAGAATCCCACAAATGCTATATGCACCAATGCTCTAGTTACAGCAGTAGTAAATTGCACTACCACGATAGTGCTAAAAAATATAAGTTAGCACCTTCACGCAGAAACCCTGATTTCATTCATCATCCCTAGCAACTATGCGTTCCCTTCCATGAGTCAAGACTAGCGGTCTTTTGTCAACCATTCCCTTCCTTTTCCATGCATTTTGGATTGATTCCTATAAATGTGCATGAAAAATACAGACTACCACAATATTGGTTCCAATTATTGGCATATTGCACTCATCTTTGCAATGTTTCTAAATCATATTTTCTAGCTATTGCGGTAGTGCAATAACTTCTCTAAAAATCTCTCTACTTACCATGGTAGCTTACCACAGTAATACTTCTATTTTCTACACCACTGTAGGGTTACCACAGTAACACTTCTGAGATTCCTTCATGTTTTCTCACATGATATCATAGTACACAGTGCACTATAATGGATAGTTACCCAATAAACTTAGTTTAAGAGCATTAAAGAACACTTCTAGTCTCCAATAATAATGATTTGCATTCAATCTACAAGTTTGAGGGCTCAAGAAGTTTGCCTAACAATGTATAGATGAGAAGGAACTAAACAAAGTAACATGTGGAGATGAGTACCCTTGCTCTTTGGTACTATTTTGGTTGGGTGAACTGACAACGAAGGAGATGGAAACGTTGGGTATTGCTGGGTTGAACGAACAATTGCTGTAGCTGGAATGTGACATGTGTGTGTGATGTGTTTTCGGATTGGAGCAGACTATTATAGAGTGTACTTAGAATTAGGTACTAGCTGGTAGTGACGATGAAAATGTGTAGAGCAATGTACAACCAAAGGGCTTGGCTTCGTCGTGAGGTGTCATTCACATAAAGAAGATGACGCGAGGTAAGGTTTAAATTTAAATTCTTTTAGTTTAAATCTTAGTTGAGATTTATTTTAATTAATTTAAGATGTAAAAAGAAAATGAGATTAGGAATTAAAAACCTTATTAAATGTTTAGTGGAAATATTATTTTAATGTAGTGGATTTGGAATTGACATTGGAACATGGATATTGAAGTATATTAACATATAGGAATTCGGAGTTGCGAATAAAAACTCGAAACACTGGAACTAAGCTTATAAGATTCAGAAGTCTTATTTTGTTCGTAATTATATTAATTATAATATTAATAAATTATTTAACTTTCAAAGATTAAGTTATTAGAAATTTAATTCTATGAATGAGTTGTAAGCAAATTATTAAAATTATAATTTTAAACTATGAAAATTTAGAAGACTTGGAGGGATTTTAATTAGAACATATAAACACAAAAATTGAACAACGATCCAAAATCTATTGAAATTGAATTCGAGAATACATAATTATCTTAGGAATTAGTTAAGCTTAAGAGTAATTCTATTTAGTGTTAAATTTCAGATTAATATATATTGACATCTCGAGGATCTCGAAGGGAAGCAAGGAGCCCTGAAGAACGGCAAAATCAGGTGGGCATGACTTCGTTGCTCATCTGTATTATATGGATTTAAGATTCAAAGCATTTGGTTGAATAGTTCTAGGTTATTAGAATTTTACTAGGAAATTGATTGAAATTGTTGGACTTCTTTGAATGATGTGTAATGTGTGATGAACTATTTAATCCATGCATAATTAGTTATGACATGATCTTGCATTTAGATTCACTCAAATTATGGCATGCATGACTAGGCAAATGTGTATCTAGATCCCATTGTTTATTTATGCACCTTATCATGTGAACTTGCAAGTATAGTTTGGGTTATATGTTCTAGTGTAGTTGTATGATGATTGATGTGATTGAGATCGTTTGTAAAACAAAAATTAAGATGATGGTTTATTAAGAATCCACGTACCGGTGCGATTGACGAGCCGCAAGGCGGATCATAGGTATTCCCACCCAGAGCTGCCTGCGACAGCTCGAAGTCTTTGGGAGACAGCAGGAGTCTAGATAAATACCCTCGCTTGGACTGTGATACTGAGATATGATTGATTTTAGATGGTACCACCTGAGGCCTCTATGATTATGATTGGATTGGATCACAGTGAATACCGAGAGGCATCTCAATCCTCTTCTGGTTTTGACTTCGACCAAAAATTAATTGAATGTTTGAAAGTGTTTGAAATATTTTGGATTGGGTCTGTATAATGCATGTGATGTGTAGGATCGATCCACTGAGCTTTTGAACTCACTCCCACTTTATTTTTTAGGTACACCTAGACGTAGAGTATGTTGACTTACATCAGAAGACTTGCACTCTAATTGGACACTTCACGGGGAGGTTGTCCGAGATAGGTGATTTGGAAATCATATATTATGTATTTTACTAGATAGTTTTAATGTGATTACACTGGTTTAACTTTGGTTGTTTTTATTTTCAATGGCTTTCCTTGTGTGACGATTTTGGTTTAAAGGAGTAGTTTCAAAAGTATTCCGCTGCAGTGCATATGATTTATTCGGTAAAACTATTGTGACTTTCTATCTTGCACAGAATATCTTTATAGACATTGACTTAAAAACAAATGTTTTACATGAGCGTGATTTGAAGAATAGATTTTGACAGAAGAAAAGTTTAGGTAGCATCTTGATTTTCGTCGGGCGACGATCCACACGTGGGAAAACATGGGAACGAAGGTCCGATCGAAAATTGGGGTGTTACAACCTTTGGTATCAGAGTAGCTTTCTAATTCTTGCCTAGTATATCTACTAACTGAGCTCTGATACCACTTTTGTAACATCCCAACCCCCGTATCTTTGAGCATTGGACATGTCTACCATTCTCTTGATAGTGAACTAAACCAAACGGTGGGTCAGGCCAGTGTTACATTTACAAGTAACACACACTTGACTTTCTATTTCAATTATTTCATGCCTTGATTGTATTTAACAGAACATAACTTCAATTTAAAAAAAGTTAATAAGACAATAGTACAAGAAATAACTGAAATTCATAAACTCAATTAATTCAATAAAACAGAGTACACAATTTGATCTTAAAGAAAAACTATTACAACGGAAGATTCAAAACTTGGGCAACATGCCCTTACATTAAAAATTAAAACTTTTTAAATAAAAGAACCTAACTAATTTTCATGGTCTTCATGTAAATCAATTACCTGAAAAATAGAAGGAAGGGGTGAGCACATAGCCCAGTGGATCTTTC
>JAJIYU010015555.1:0-12621 GCA_030144865.1 Tinospora cordifolia
ACAAAATGACATCATAGTAAATAAGATTCTTTATTTATTCATTCGAAAATTTCGAGTACAATGATCTATTACAACGAAAAATAAATTCAAAGCTGAAATACATGATTTAGCCTAAGCCAATGTGCCCTACATTGAAATAAATAAAAACTTTTACTAGATAAACCTTATCGTAATCTGATTAATTACCTGAGATGTGAAAAACAAGGGGGATGAACTAAAAAGCCCAGTGAATCATTCCATTTGTTTAATTCATTATTTCAACCAAACAATGCAAGCATATCAAACACTTTCAGACATTAAATCGATTCAAATAATATATTATCTCAGTCGTAATTTAAACCAAACGAGGATGATCTCTGTGCTCCAGATCTGGGGAGAGAAATCAATTCGGAAACTCAAACCTATCTCTGGTGGGATCATTCCTGAAACTCGTTCCATTCTGGTGTCAGTATTGACAACCAATTTCAATTCTACATAGAACACAGAAAGGCCCCTATACCAGTGTGTGGTTGAACTCTTATTTAATCTTATTTTTGTGTGCAAGAACATAGTAAATAAATATTCCAACAAAATCTAAATACTCCAATCGTATAATATTCACATTCACAAACCTTGACTTCCGATATCGGATGTAGAAGATCATACAGGACGCAACTACAGAGCATACTCTCTTGGTCATGAGCAACATAATAATTGAATAACATAAATGTGAAGGACAAAAATAAAATCAAATTAATGAAACAAGCAAGCATTATCTAAATCAAAATAATAAATTAAAAAAAGAGAAAGAAACTCACAAAAAGATCACTTCCTAAAATCTTTGTAGCACGTCGTTGCTACTACCTCACAAGCTATTTAGAATAGCTTAAGAAAAGAAGAAAAGAACTAAGTTTTTCAAGAAGGAGGCAAAGAGAGAGCAAGAGGAATTTCAACTCTTGCTTTGGGATGAATGAGATGGGTAGAGTAGGGAGGTTTATATAGAGCCCTATTTCAACTACTATTTCTATTTTTCCAGTGTGGGACTATCACTTCCTATATATGCATACCCTCTTTCAACTAGTGTTTCTATTTTTGCAATGTGGGACTATCATTTACTACATATGCATACCTTAACATCATACTAAATAAGATATTGCATTCATGAATGCATTTCCTTTGCACATATACTTTTCTATATATATTACTATTACACTAATCAAAATATTATTTTCATAAATGTATCTAATTAATACTTTAAACACATACTTTTCCTTATTAATATCATACCTTAATATTTAAAATATTACTTTCTTATTTAGATAGAGTTGAGTATATTTACCCAACATTTCTATATGTCTAATATGAATTAATGCATATCCCTATATGCTACTATGCCAATTAATTAATTGCATATCAATGACAATTCTATATATACGTATATGGACCAATAATGTTTGTTTTAAACTTGAATTTTGGGTATTACGACAATTGAAATTTCAGGTATTACAGAAACACTCAAAAACATACATCATACTTTAATTTCAAAGCATAAGCGTGATACTAACATGACATGGATGATATGCTTGCTCAATTATGAATCAAAACTGAAATACTGAAATAAACACTTAAACTTCTAGAACTAAAATTGAAAATATTTGAATTCAGTGAAAAACACACAAACAATGAGCATGCCATGAATTTAAATAAGAACAGAAAGGTGTTCTAGAAATCACTTCCACCTTGTGACGCTTTCTCATGAAATTTCGATAGCAATTCCCTCCATGTACTAGTGCCAATGAAGATTGCACAACTTAATTTTCCAATTTGAGGGAAGAACTTCTCACACACAAGAGGAAGGGAAGATGGGAAAAAATGCCAAGAAGAAGGCTTAGAGAAAACAAGAGGAAAATTCAACTCTTATTTTTTGGAATGAATGAAATTGAGAGCCTAAGGGGGTTTATATAGGTTTTCAAAGGGAGAAAAATAGAAAGTTTTGAGTTTTTCTTTGAATAAAACACTCTAATTCTCCTTAATTTCTTACTTTCTAATTTTTGGAGCAAAATGAGTATTATTTGGATTTTTTTTCAGATTTTAGAAATAATTTTCTGATTTAGAAACCTATGCCTTGAAATTTTCAGATTTTTTTTCATAATTTTTAGTAATTTTTGTATTTTTCCTATAATTTTAATTTCGAATCTGATTTGGGCCGTTCGATTGATCTCAGATCCATCAACAAAAATCAGAGCTTTTGATCTTAGTCGTTGGATTTCCTCGGTCGCGTCAACATTTTGCGATCAAATCAACACGGCTTTGATTTGGTCCGTTGAATAATCCTCGAGTGCAGCACGGTTTTGCGATCAACTACACAATTTTGATCTCAACGATTGGATGATCCTCGATCACGGTGTGCAAATCTCAGTTCGTGATAAAAAATTCCATTTTGGCTGCACAATCATCCTCGAGTTTTGTACGCGGATCTCTGGCCATTTGATCTTGATGATCCGGTACACCCGGGCGTTCGGTTTGGTTTTAATCCCGTTTGTTGGATTTTGGTAGATCAATTGTGGGCCGGAGGATGTATTTTAAGTTTATTTTTTTTTATTTTTTGATCCAAATTTCTTGTTTTATTTTTGGATTTTTGCCAAATCTTGATCCCACATGACTTTCTAATCTTGTTTTCCTCAAAAATTGCACATATCTTTGTATTTTTTGTTATGATATCCCATAATATACATTATATTCATATATTTTCTTCCAAAAATCTCTAAATTGATTTTTATTCCTCATTTGGGTAAACTATGACTTGCCAAAATTCTCATTCGTCAATATCGTATGATTTTCGAAGTAAAAATTCAAATATCATCTAAACTTTTTCGAGATGCTTCAGTTTATTTCTATTGAATCGATTTACATGTATTGATTTTGGTTTTAGATTTGAATTGCTCATATTATCAAACAATATTGTATGTTTAACATTTACCATCTTAAAAGAAATTTTGAAGTGATTCTGTTGCATAGTTTGTAATTTAATTTATGATTTACGATTAATAATTTATGATTTATGATTTATGATTTAAGTTTGTTTTTATTTAACTGTGAAAATTCAGTGAACACAGTGAAAGTTAATTCGAACTGTTGTCTTTTGTAGAACTATTTTTCAAATATATTTTGTAACACTCAACCCCCGCATTTTTTTTGAGCATTGAACATGACCACCATTCTCTTGACAGTGGACTGAACCAAATGGCAGGTCGGGCCGGTGCTACATTTACAAGTACACAACTTGCATCACTTTCTATTTCAATTATTTCATGCCTTAATTATCTTTAACTATACATAACGTAAATTTAAGAATTTAATAAGGAAATAGTAAAAGAAATAACTGAAATTCATAAACTCAATTAATTAAATGAAATTTAGTACATAATTTGATCTTGAAGAAAAAAACTTTATTATAGCAGAAGATTCAAAACTTGGGCTACATGTCCTTACATAGAAATTAGAAACCTTTTTTTAAACAAAAGAACCTAACTAATATTCATGGTCTTCACGTAATTTAATTACCTAAAAAATAGAAGGAAGGGTAAGCACATAGCGCAGTAGATCTTTCTAAACATTTAAATCATTATTTCAATTCAAACAAACTAAGCATATAAAAAAATTTTCTACATTAGGCAATTCAAAAAAATTTCTTATTTATGGTTGACATTCGGACCGAAAAAGTTTAGTCTCTGTGTTCCACATCATTGGGAAAGAGAATCACTTTTGGAAACTTGAACCCAGTATTTATGAAGTGGGATCCTCTTGGAAACCCAGTTCAAAATCATCAAAAATAAGCCGGTAAGCAGGATCGGGGTTGGAACACACACGATGATACTATGCAATCCATCATCGCACCGGTACGTGGATTGAATCATTATTTAATATTTTCTTAGTGATAAAACACACAATATCGGATTAAACCATCGATGCAACATGTACATAACATGAATCATCAAATATTTATTCATGGCACAACTCAGGCATATCATGCATCATTATTATTGATTTCTAAACATGTATAACATGTATATTCATGGCACATCAAACAAATAAAATAAGCATATTTACAACATATATTTACTCATTCAACTTCAAAACATCATCACACATGCAAAAATTATTCAAATTAAAATAAAGAAGTAAAAATTAGACATTAGTTCCACCTTAATTAAATCTCTTCTCTACACTTCTAAAATTCGATAGACTTCCGTAACTTCAAAGCTTCCAAACACTCAATAACTCTCAAGAACACTCAAGAACACTCAAGAACATTCAAGAATAGCTCAAGATTACTCAAGAACTGAGGGGATTGCAAAGAAGAAGGCTAGAGAGAGTCAAAAGGGACTAGTATGCTCTTGATTTGGGATGAACACATTGAGAGCATTAGACTTCCTTTATATAGAGTTTAAGATGGCATAGATTGGTGAGTTTTTGGTGTTCTCCTTGTATGAAACTTGCTAATAATTCAAATTTTTGTGCCCCCAAGTATAGGAAAATAGCAAGTGTGTTTGAAAAATTTAGAAACATAATTTTTGGATTTTTTTTGGAATTTTTTCAAATTATTTTTGGATTTTTTCATTATTTTTGGTTATTAATCTCGGTTTAATTAGTAGCATTAAATACGGGTCGTTAATGATCCTCGATTGCATCAACGTTTCGCGATCATCATCTCGGTTCCTGACCGTTAGATTTCTTCGAGCACAGCACGTGATTCGTGATTAACAAAGCACCTCAAACGTGGATCGTCAGATGAGCCTCGATCTTGGTTTGTGGATCTTCGTTCGTGCGGCTCTGATCTAGACGCTCGAATCAACCTTGAATGAAGCATTAGTTCGTGATCGATCAAAGATGTCTCAAATTTGGGCCATCCGATCGTCCTCGAGCGCAGCATCGTTCGCGATCAACCCGCGCGACTTTGATCTTCACCGTCGGATGAACCTCGAGCACAGCACAGATGATCATCAGAACGCGAACACCAATCCAGGCTGCACGATTAACCTCGAGTGCAGTGTTGTTCGCAATCAACGAAATGAATCTGAACCGTTAGATCAGGCAAATTGATTCTGGGCCGTTGGATTTGAGTGATTCAATGCTCCTGAGCTCTAGTTTAGCTTTGATCTCTTTCGTTGGATTGTGCACATTGGTTTTGGGCCAGTGGATGCAGTTTCTAATTACCAAATTTGCTTTCTAAGATTGCTATTATCCGAAATTTGCCAATTTTATACTTTCTAATTGATGTAAACATGATTTATTTCACATTTCCTTCTATTTTAATGACTTGCTAATGTTTTCCCTTTTCTATTTCTTTAATATTGTATTTATTAGATATATTTCAATTTCTTTAATATTTTTAATGTCAATAATTAAATAATCTACATTTTTCATTTCCATATATTTTTATTTATTTCATATTTTATTTTTAGATAATCATTTATGTAATTATAAATTGACACTTATATAATGTTTTATTTATTTTAAATAAATACACACATACTACACACATTAACCTATATATATATATACTTTATTTAATTTTTTTTTATTTTCTTAAGAAATGGAAGCAACTCTTTAAATTTCATTATTAATTCTACTAAATTAAAATATTTATTTAATTATCAAATCAAGGTCTTATTTGCCTATTTTATATTATATCTCCAATATATATTATTTTTCATTTGCCAACCCATAATTTGCACCCAAAGATGTCTTAGAATCTTCGAAATTATTTCACTTAACTTATTTCATTTAATTTTATTGAGCTTATTTATCTTTAATTATTTGACAAAATTTCGGGTTCTTACATACTTCTTTGAGAATATTTATCATGAACTAGAATTTGAAGAAAAAGATTTTGACACAAAGAAATTTTAAGTAGCATTCCAATTCTCAACGGGTGACGACCCATTATACATGTCGGGAGGTCCGTTTGAGAGTCAGGGTGTTACAAGGACTGAGCATAGGGTTAAGGTATTCACGGAGTAAGCCTAGCTTACGACCCACTCGAGTTACTAGTACGCCTGACCTAGGACCCGCTCGAGCGATGATCATAGGTTGGGTTTATTGAGCTAACCCTAGCTTGGATATGTTTTTATCTGACTTAGATTTGAAATGTTTTTATATTGGTTGCATTATTTATAAGTACTGTATACTATGCCATGCATTTAAATTTTATAGTATTTTTGCTGCTCATGCATACATGCATTGTTTTGGAGTATTGATTATAGTTAACATGCTGGGTTTTCTACTCACTGAGCCACGATGATTTTAGGCTCACTACTCTATTAGTATTTCAGGTATTTCAGTTGCTGATAAAAGGAAAGGCGTGGTGATCACATGACTCCCTGATGACTCCTGTTCCCTTTGTTTTCAGTTTTTGATATAGACGTTGGACTTCTTTGTACATGTGTAAATGGTCAATTTTGTATTTTGGACAAGATAGATATGTAATGAAATGTTTTCTCTTTTGTATGTTGCTTACTTTTGGATTTAAGTGTTCCAATTATTCTGATATCGTTTGTGTGTATGAGATTGGAAAAAGGGTTTAACAGTGGTTGGGCGAACTCGACGCTGTGCATGAGTTCGTCGGGCCACTGTGCTGGTCGAGCCACCCTTATCTTAGAGAAGGGGTCCCAACATGACTTGGTATTAGAGCCCTAGGTTCAAAGGAGCTGAAAAACATTAATAAGTGAAGAAGCTAGACAATATCAGAGTGATTACGAAAGTAAGCGAGTCATCGGATAAAGAAGAGAAAACTTGTACTCATAAAACATACTTTGAACAGAACATACAATGCTAGTAAACTCTTAGAGTCGAGTCTATTTTGAGTATATGAATAACCAACAATCTAATTTCAACTACAGATAAATATGCCACCTTGGTGAGGTAGAGCACCACCTAGGCGGGGTAGACCATCGCTCGAGCCTAGGGAGTCGACACCACCACCACCCCCACCCGTTCAGCACGAGCTAGACCATATATAAAGACTCGAGGAAGTGATTAGGGTCTCTAATGAGGCTGCTCAAGCCTAGACAGCTTTACTGATGGAGAGGCTAGGCCGAGTGGAGGCTGGTAGGCAGAGAGCAGTGCCAAATGTGCAGCTTACTCCACCTGTTTCACGGGCTACTGAGCCATTAGTTGGGCCAGTAGTAGCACCAGCAGTCCCAGCACAAGATAGACAAGGAGATGAGATAGCCCATGCCTGGCTCCTAAAGAGCTTCATGGATTTGTGCCCTGAGAGGTTCAGAGGTAGCATCAGTTTATAGGTGGCAAAGGACTGGTCATTGAGTATGAAGAAGAATGCCGAGATCTTGAGACTAGAAAAGGTAGATCCGATGTTGTTTTTAGCCATATGTTAGAAAGTGATGTTGCTAGGTGGTGGCATTCTACCACGAGCATTGAAAGCCCGATCATTTCATGGGCTAGGTTTAAAGAGCTATTTCTAGAGGCTTACGTTCCCGAGACTAAGAGGGAACGCAAGAAGGTGGAGTTTTTGAGCCTACGCTAGGGGACAATAACCGTGCGAGAGTATACAAATCGATTCCTACACCTGGAGGCTTATGCACTTGGATTGATTGCTGACTAGAGAGAGAAAACCTAATTCTATCGACGAGGGTTGAGGGTCGCCATCAGGCAGGCGACTTCCTCAGCCAAGGCCCAAACCTTAGAGGAGATCTAGAGGGAGGCCCTACGATATGAGATGGATGACTTAGATGAGCACCCTAATATTTTTGTAGCATCTGGCAATACCCCTCGGCCATAGCCTTAGTAGCAGGCCGTATTACAGACTCAGCCATGACACAGAAGTAGCTCTAGCGAGGCCATGGTCATGTTTCAGAGGCAGAGGAAGAGGAAGTATTATGATGCACAATCGAGGGGCACTCCTAGCTAGATCGCCACCCAGGCAGTAGTAATTGCAGCTACTCCCATGCAGGGACATCCACTAGCAGAGCACATTTTCTAGAGCCTGGGGCAGAGGCCGTGGACAAAATTAGAGCCATCACGAGATGTTGGACAAAATTAGGCCATGGACAAAATTGCAGCTACTCCCATGTAGCCACCATTTACGTGCTATAAGTGTGGACATGTTGGACACAAGATGGCTAAGTGTCCAACTCTTATAGTGGGTCCTAGCTCTTCTGCCCTGGTTATCAGAGATAAAGAACAAGCCTTCACCTAACCTGACCCTAATTCGACAAGGACCTTGGTGGAAAGTATCGTCCCGCTTTGTGATTCATTTGTTAATGTATTGATTGATGCTAGTTCTACTTTGTCCTTCATTTCTAGATGTGTCACTGATAGATTGAGACTTAGACCAGTTAGGGCTCCAATTTGGTTGATGTTGAACACTGCTACTGGGGAACGCATCTACCCCAACTTGATCTATGAGAGATGTGTACTTAGACTATGATATTTTGAGACTATACTCGACCTCCGATTGTTGGAGTTCCTTGAGTTTGATGCCATACTTGGTATGGACTGGCTGGATGTGGACCATGCATATGTTGACTGTTTTGCCATTTTCAGATTCTAGGTCAACCCACTATTGTCTTCTAGGGTAGAGCTTCTAACAGGCAGAGTACTCAGTGCCAATTGGTGATGCAACATGAGATTGACAATCTAGTTGATTTGACGACCACAGATGTAGCACCTGGATGACCATCTATTGGTGAGATCTTAGTTGTTACAGACTTCCCTGATGTGTTCCTTTAGGATCTACCTGGCTTGCCCCCTAAGCGGGAGATCAACTTTATTATTGAAATCATTCCAGAGACACGACTTGTATCGATTCCTTCTCACCGCATGGTGCCTAAGGAACTAAAGGAATTGAAGGTCCAATTGGAGGCATTGTTGAGTAAGGGCTTTATTTCCCCCAGTGTGTCGCCTTTGGGCGCTCTGGTATTGTTTGTGAAGAAAATGGACGGGAGCCTCTGCTTATGTATTAACTACCAGTAGCTGAACAAGGTGACGATCAAGAACAAGTATGCCCTCCACCTATCGATGATTATTTGACCAGCTTAGAGGTGCCAAGGTGTTTTCAAAGATTGATATGAGATCTGGGTACCATTAGTTGAGAGTTAGGGAGGAAGATGTGCCGAAAACTACGTTTCGCACTAGATATGGGCACTATGAGTTCTAGGTCATGTCGTTCAGTGTGATCAATGCCCCAGCCATGTTTATGGACTTCATGAAGAGGGTGTTCCGGCCATACTTCGACACTTTTATGATTATCTTCATCGATGACATCTTGATCTATTCAAAGTCGCACGAGGAGCATGCTGAGCACTTGAGGATTGCACTACAGATTTTGAGACAGTATAAGCTATATGCTAAGTTCAGCAAGTGTGACTTTTAGCTGTCAGAGGTTTGATTTTTGGGTCATGTGGTTAGAGCTGAGGGTATCTTTGTGGACCCCACTAAGGTCGAAGTAGTTATCAGTTGGCCGAAACCTACCACAATGATGGAGATCCATAGCTTCTTGGGTTTAGCAGGCTATTATCGTCGTTCATTTAGAACTTATCGAGGATTGCAGCTCTGATGACGAAGCTAACCAAGAAAGATGCCCTTTTTGTATGGACTGATAAGTGCAAGGAGGCCTTTTTTAAGCTTAAGCAAAGATTGACATCGACCCTAGTACTAGTGTTGCCAGAGCCCGATCGAGTGCTGACCATATATACAGATGCATCACAGATAGGCTTGGGCTATGTATTAGTGCATGATGATTGGTTTGTAGCTTTTGCCTCATAGCAGTTGAAGTATCATGAGATGAACTACCCTGTACATGATTTAGAACTTGCTGCGGTAGTATTTGCGCTCAAGATCTGGTGGTATTACCTCTATGGCTAGTGTTTCACGCTCTACTAAAATAGTAAGAGGCTTAGGTATTTGTTCTTGTAGAAGGATCTAAACATGAGACAGAGACGATGGATGGAGCAGTTGAAGGACTATGTTTTCACTATTGAGTACCACCTAGGGAAGGTTAATGTAATGACTGATGCTTTGAATAGGAAATGGGTTGAAACTGCATACATGGCAAGACATATGTCCCTTGAGTGGATGATGGTTAATTTTGCTTCGATCATGGCTATGCATGAGTCATCTACTAAGGCCAAAGTCAGTGCACAGATTTTTTTCCCAACCAGTCCAGATTCTGGAGATCACGGAGGGGACAGCCTTGTGATGCAGACTGTGATATGTTTAGGGCTTGGGTAGATTATGCTTCTCATGGAGAGTGGTCACTGGATTCACAGGGTGCACTAAGGTTCAGGGGATGGCTATTCGTACTAGACGATGCTAGCCTAAGACGTAGTGTGCTCGAGGAGCTACATCGATCAAGATATGTTGTCCATCTAGGGGCCAATAAGATGTGTCGAGATGATAAATGAACATATTGGTGGTCTGGGATAAAACGAGACATAATAGTCTTCATTTAGAGATGTGACACATACCAGCAAGTCAAGGCTAAGCACCAGAGACCTGGTGGATCCTTACAGCCCTTTTCTATACCGGAGTGGAAGTGGGAGCACATCACTATGGACTTCATTAAAGGACTACCCCATACACAATGAGGACATGGTGTTATTTGGGTAGTTGTGGACTGTTTGACGAAGTCTACCCACTTTCTTCATGTGCATACCAAGGATTCAGTGGAGCGATTAACCTAACTTTATATTAGAGAGATTATGAGGCTCTATAGGGTTCCCCTATCCATTATGTTTGACAGAGATGTAAGGTTCACGACCCAATTTTGGCAGGCATTGCAGACTAAGTTGGGCACGAGGGTGAACCTTAGTACAGCCTCCATCCACAAACTGATGGCCAGTGTGAGCGTGTGATTCAGATCCTTGAGCATATGCTACAGTCTTGCATTTTGGATTTTGGTGGTAGCTAGGAGGATCACTTGGCTTTATATGAGTTTACTTATAATAACAGCTACCAGTTGAGCATTGGGATGGTGCCATTTAAGGCATTGTATGGTCGACCATGTAGGTCTCCCGCCTGCTGGGTCGAGACAGGTGATAGAGTAATCTTAGGCCCTACCTTCATACGAGAGCAGAATGAGAAAATACAGAGGATTAGACAGAATATGAAGGACGCTCAAGACTGACAGAAGAGTTATGTGGATAATCAAAGAAGGATCTTTGAGTTTAATGTTGGCGACCATGTCTTCTTCTGCATTTTGCTTCGCAAGAGGCAAACACGCTTTGGGATTTCAAGGAAGCTCGCACTGAGATATATTGGGCCTTTTGAGATCTTTGAGAGGATAAGCCCTGTAGCTTATCGATTGGCATTACCGCCATAGTTATTGCGTGTGCGTAATGTATTTCATCTTTCTATGCTAAGGAAATATCACCCCGATCCCTCGCATGTTATTGATTGGAGGCATATTGAGCTAGAAGAGGACTATGCATTTGATGAGATGCCTGTGGCCATCATAGATTAAGCTGCGAAGAGGTTGTGCAACAAGGAGATACCGATGGTACGAGTGCACTGGCAGTTCTATTGTCCTGAGTAGGATACATGGGAGACTAAGGATTTTATGATCTGTCACTACCCTTAGTTGATGAGTGTTATTCATTGACTTATATTATCTATATCACCATAAATTTCGAGGATGAAATTTCTTAGAAGGAGGGGAGGCTATAACGACCCATGTTTTGATACACAAAAATATTTGAGTCTGATATATGTATTTTGAGGAATTTTAATGGAAATACATGAATTTATCTCAATTTCTCTCAATTTTAAATTTTTTATTGGAGAAACTTAGAGTACTGGGGGAAAAATACAATTTTGAGGAGAAATATATGAAATTATAAGGAAAATATAATTTTTAGAGAGAATTAATTTTTAGGATTGATTATTGAATTTTTGAAAAAATTATAAACTTTTTAGAGAAATTTATGGAATTTTTGGGAGAAAAATGTAATTTTTGGAGGATTATTTGATTATTGAAAAAAAATAATTGTATAAATGATGGAAATTGTGTATAATTGGAAGGTTTTGATGAGAAATGTTGATTAAATGATTTTTGATAATGTAAACAATGATGGAAAAATTCGATATATATATATATATATGGGTTGTATACAAAGAAAAAAGAGAAAGGAATTAGAAAAGAAAATAATAATAATAATAACAACAACAACAACAACAACAATGATAATAATAATAATAATAATAATAATAACAATAATAATAATAATAATAATAATAGGGGTGTGTGCTGGCGCAGGCCCTTGTGGGCCGAAAGCTCAGCTTGCACAGGCTGGAAGCCTGTGCGGGGCTCTGGCCAAGAGAATTGCTCGAGGGCCTAGCGCCTGGGCCTTGCGCATGGACCGACCTGATTGGGTTGACTGGTCCACGCGGCTAACAGTGCCCCCCCCCAACCCTATACTTTTTTCTCGTTTTATGCAATTGTTTGGACGATTTTTGGTATTTTTCTAGGTTTTTCCAGCAAGAAAACCATGGGGATCCATGGTTTTTGAAGTTATGGTTAGAACCATCAACTCACACCTCCATATGTGGCCAATAATAGTGCCAACTAGGCATCCTGCATGGAAGCTTGAGGGCCACGTGGATGGCCACATGTCACCTTGTTTT
>JAJIYU010015556.1:0-12641 GCA_030144865.1 Tinospora cordifolia
TTTACTAAACCTTAATTTTTTATTTAATTATCAAATTAAGGTTTTATTTGTTTAATTTTCACTATATCTCTAATTTATTTTATTTTTCATGTGTCAACCCACCATTTGCACTCAAAATTTCTTAAATCTTTGAAATTAATTTATTTAACTTATTTTATTTATTTTTCTCAAACTTATTTATCTTTAATTATTTGACAAAATTTTGGGGTATTACAGTGCATCCTTTGGCTACAGTCACACTGTCAACACTAAAGATGTTAGGTAATATTGTTGATGTAACATATCGAAAAGTTTATATGAAATTTGAATTTTTACTTAGAAAATTATATAGAATTGACGAATGAAAATTTTGGCAAGTTCTAGTTTACTCAAATGAGGAATAAAAATCAATTTAAGGGATTTTTTGAAGAAATATATGAATATAAGGTATATTATGGGATATCATAGCCAAAAATACAAGAATATGTGTAATTTTTTATGAAAACAAGATTAGAAAGTCAATTGAGATCGAGATTTGGCAAAAATTCGAAAGAAAGTAAGAAATTCAGCTGAAAAATAAAAAATAAACTTAAAACACTGCGAACCGTAGATCTGGAATCTAATCTCACAATCGGACGACCACGATTAGATCTGTGCATACGCACGAGTGCACCGGATTATCAAAATCCAACGGCCAGAGATCTGCGTACGAAACTCGAAGATGATCGTGCGGCCAGAATCGAATTCATTGATTGCGAACTGAGATCCGCACACCGTGATCGAGGATCATTCGACGGTAAAGATCAAAGCCGTGTTGGTTAATCATGAACCATGCTACGCTCGAGGATCATCCAACAGTCGGATTGAAGATGTTTTTGGATAGATTGTAAACTGTTGATGTGCTCAAGGAAAATCCAATGGTCGAGATCGAAGACTTCGATTTTCATTGATGGATCCAAGATTAATTTGACGGTTGAGATTAAAGGATCCAAAATTAAAATACGAAAATTATGGGAAAATACAAAAATTAAGGGAAAAAATACAAAAGAAATAACGAAAATTACCAAAAATAGGTTTTTAAATCTGAAAATTATTTCTAAAATCTGAAAAAAAAAATATGAAAGATACTCATTTTGCTCTAAAAATTAGAAAGTACGAAATTAAGGAGAATTAGGGTGTTTTATTCAAAGAAAAACTCAAAGCTTTCTATTTTTCTCCTTCTGAAAAACTATATAAACCCCCCTAGGCTCTTAATTTCTTCATTCTAAAGATAAAAGTTGAAATTGCCTCTTATTTCGAAGCCTTCTTATTGGCACCTCTTCCAATCTTCCCTTCTTGTGTGTGTGAGAAGTTCTTCTCTCGAATTAGAGAATTAAGTTGGACTATCTTCATTGATACTAGTACGTGGCGGGAATTGCTGTAGAAATTTCAGAAGGAAGCGTCACAAGGTGGAAGTGATTTCTAAAACACTTTTCTGTTCTTATTTAAATTCATGGCATGTTCATTGTTTGCAGATTTTTCACTGAATTCAACGATTTTCAATTTCAGTTCTAGAATTTTAAATGTTTATTTCAGTATTTTAGTTTTGACTCATGTTTGAGCAATCATATCATCCATGTCATGTTAGTATCATTCTTAAGCTTTTAAATTAAAGTGTGATGCATATTTTATGATTGTATCATGAATTAACTATGTATGTTCTGAATTTTAGTTTGATTTCATATTCTTAAGTTTATTTTATGAGATCATGATATGAGAATTAATTTAAGACAATGGAGATAATAACCACATGCCATCATAATGGTCAACGCAACACTATGGATGTTCTTTTCATATGAGTTAGGTCATATGATTTTCAGACCAAAGTACTTGAAGGTCGTGTATCACTGGTGGGTCACCATGTGTAACGAGTTGATGCCGACACATACCACTAACGAATTGATGCCGAGTAGGCCCTATTTACTTAGTTAAGAGCATCAAGGGATTAAAGGCCCTTTTGGTCAGAGACTCGACTTGAACAAATTATTTTTTAAAACACCTAATGATTGCAAGTGTTTGAATTATGATTATGTTATGAGTTTGAATATGAAAGATGGTTGTTCGAAAAGGATCCACTGGGTTATGTGCTCACTCCTTCCTTTCTTGTTTTTCAAGAACATGAAATTCACGGAGCAGTTGAATATAGATAATTTCTTAAAAAGTTTCTACAATATTATATTCTTTAGAATTTTTAGGGCATGTTGCCCAAAGTTTTTATATTTTTCTACTGAAAAGTATTTTGAAGTCTTCTGCTGTAACTATTAGTTCTTTTTGAATAGTTTAGTACTTTCAATTTTTATTATGAATAAAATAGTTTGAATTTTTTTATCTCTTTTAATTTGCCTTCATTTTATTGAAAATTTTGTATTCTTGAATTTTATACAAAGGCACGAGATATTGAAAAAGAAAAGAACAAGTGTGTGTCACTTGTAAAGTAACACCGGCCCGACTCGCCATTTTGTTAAGTCCATTGTCAAGAGAACGGTGGCCATGTACACTGCTTAAAAGATACAGGGGTTGGGGTGTTACACCTAATCACCTTGCTCCTCTTTCTTTTCTATGAAAACAATAGTAATGTTAGCATAACTCAATAATACTACCCATCACCACACATTAGGTGTGAGGCACTCAATCAATGAATGACCTAGGAGACTGGAACATGCATATGTTGCTCAATCTATCACCACCACCCATTACTTGTCATTTATCTCACAACCATAACCAATATATTATTGAAATTAGCAAGCAACATGGCTTTCATAATAACTAAAGCAATTAGCGTCATTTATATATCATGTAATAATGCATTGAAAGTTTTTATTTTGTTTTATCATTACAACAAGTGAATGAGTATATTATATATTAAACAGTTTAGAATTCAATTAATCTATACTTGCATAGTATGAGGGTGTTAGGGCCCCTTCCCTCGGCCTAAAGGCAGCTTGACCAACACAGTGACCAATGAACCCACTCAACAAGTCAAATTTGCCTAATCATTGCTAAGTCTTTCCAATTGTAACAACAAATGGTATTATAATAATTTAAGGATTCATTTCATGGAACACGAACGTAAGCAAACATTATAGGGTGTTGCATATTGTCTTGTTTCAAAAAAATACACAATGACCATTATTTACATATATAGAAATAACCAACCTCTAACAAAAATAAAAAAAAAGGAACCACCAAGCGAAAGTAGGTTATCCCACGCCCTTCCCTTTGTCTACCATTGATGAACCTGAAATGTTAGTAGAGTAGTGAGCCTAAATTTCAACATGGCTCAGTGAGTAGTAAAAATAACATGTTACATATAATCAACATTCCAAAAATAGTGTATGTATGCATGAATAGTAATGATGAAACATTACTTGAAAACATGGCATATGGTAAAAACAATTATAAAAATGTTGCAGTTACAGAAAAATAGTTTGAATTCATGCTAGTTGAAAGCTATATCTGGACTAGGGTTTCAAAATCATCAAATCCAACCCTATGGTTATTGCTTGAGAGAATCGTGAGTCAAGTGTACTGCAACTCAAGCGGGTCATGAGCTAGGCGTATTCCTTGAATATCCTAACCCCACACTTGGTCCTCAAGTGTCATCACCTGAGCGGGTTGGAAGCTAGGAGCATTGATCATATGTCATAACCTCGTACTCAAACCTCGAGTCTAATTTCAATCACATCATGTACCCTAACCCCGTGCTCAGGCTTCAAGCCTATAGTCTCATTATTGGTGTATATCTATATATACTTCAAACTAATTGATGTAACTCAAATCACATAAAACCATTCAACCCGTCTCATTCATTCATGTTTTATGCAAAGAATATAAGTTAAAGTAAACACTTGAATTAAACTACTCATCTTGGGTCTTGCATAGTGATGTCCCATCGACACTCAACCCAATCCCACAATATATGCTCAAATTTGCATTATTTAAACCCAATTTCAATTTTTTTGAGAAATGTGGCTCAACTGCAATTCCTCTATCCTTAACCAATCTCAATCAACCAAAATTTGACTTGGTCAAACTTAGTCAAAATTGGTCAAGATAATCTATTTGGTCGAATTTGGTCATCATGGGTCAATTTAGATCAAATTAGGTCAAAATTGGGTCAATTTGGTCAAAATCTCCAATTTTTCACACTTAGTCAAATTTTTAGCTTTACGTTCCATTTACGCAACACCTTTTTCGATTTTGTTGTGACCAAACCATGCATTGGATTTAATCTACGCCTCCTAAGTATTCACGAAAATTTTACATTGGAAGTTTTGGGCTTCATTTGGCAGGGTTTATAAGTGGGATATCAGTCACTTTAAATTCTTGGCTTTCATGTGATAGACAATCATTGTTCATGTAATCTAACCTACTTACCCAATTCAGACTTGGACGAAATTTAATACACTTGGTTTTGGGATAACCAGTAAGGGCTCCACAAAATTGCAGCTCGAAAAACAGAGATTTGGTCAGTCAATTGATCCTCTAAAATCTCAGTTGTATCATAGATTTTTCCTATCTTCATGTTTTCCATGATTTTCAAGTGTTTATTTCTCCTATTAAACCTCCAATTTAAAGATTGTTTCTTGGACCTATTATGTGTATTTAGATTGTAGAATATCCTCCTAGTAAGACATATTCAAATCAATGAGATAAGGTGGCCAAAACCCTATTCAAACATAGCATCAAACACATTATATGCCTCAAATACAATTCTGCAAATTTTTTTTCTAAGTACCAAAACCTATGTAGTGAGGTAACTCAGCATACTTGAAAAATCATGAATACCGAAGCTTATGGTATGGGTATACATTCTTGTAGTTTCAAGTGTAAGGATTAGGCACCTCACGTCTCAACCCAATTGGACATCTCTAGGTACCTCAAATGTTGCTCCAAAGTTAGCTCCAATGATACTTTCTACTATAACAGTTAGCAACCAGTCAAATTTAGCACCTTGTAACCCATATTCAAGGGCCTAGTTTTCATTCCCCAACAATTGAAACTTGAAGTACACATGACCAAGATGAGAACTATTGCTTTTACCTAAAGAAATGATCTCAGATTGGCTAGGGAACACTCCTCCAAAGTTTGGATCAACACTGCTCCTCTATTCCATCTTTTCAACTTTGTTGAACACCTCACTTTGATAATTGTTTTCATTTCTAATGGCTATGATTTTGGACCAAAGGATTACATGGTCTTAGAGAGGGAAATGAAAGCATTCAAGTGGCTATAATATCAGGCAATTTGGGTTTCGAACGAAGAAGATATGGAGTGATGAAGATGGCTATTACAACTATTATACATGCAAAAGTTCTAGTTTTTTGATGCATGTTCGGAGCCCCTTGCATGGCCAAATGGCTTGCCACATGGCCATTTACATGGCTCCTGAGTGGCCATGCAAGGGATCCAGTTGGCCAAGGTCAAAAGTGTAACACTCTGAAATTATACGAGTGCGTACATGTCACGAGAAAAAAATATACATACGAGATTTGCAAGAATATAATGAAATTCTCAGTGGATTACAATCAAAGATTCATTTTATATTAATTGATTGAAAAGATAACAATAACACGATGCTTGCGACATGAGAGGAGCGAAAAAACAAATAAATGAAATCCAACCTCATGCGCACGTTCCACATACATCGCTTTGTGAGAAAAATAAAGAAATAAAGAAAATCATATAAATTGAAATAAATAAAATTGGAACCAAAAGAACAGAGGAAATTCTAATAATCATAATAAATAAATAAAAACTCATGCTCTGTTGGCAAAAAAAAAAAAAAAAGAAAAAGAAAAAGAAAGAGGATTTGGGAACATGATAGAAAAATAGAGGAATGGACGAGAAGTTTGGAAACTTCAGGGGATGAAGTTTGGAAACTTCAGGGGATGAAGTTTGGCGGTGATGATCGAACCTTCTGGGCAAGCTCAACTCTTTAAAGAAGGCAGAGTCAGCCATTGAAGAAGAGGCTGAAGGAGAAGTTGGAGGCTGCTGCTGCAATCCGACCGTGAAGAAGAAGAACCAACAGCGATGGTGTGTTGTGTGCTCTATTTTTTTACGGCTAGTAAGAACAAGGAAGAACGTGTGTAGCCATGACGAACGGATCATGAACAAGGGAAAGTGAAGACGAGGAGCAACTGCATTTTGGACAAAAAAAAAATGAAGGGGAATGTAGAAATTGGAAGATTGAAAGTAACGAAGCAGAGTTTTTGGTTTGTGGGTTAAATTCTAGTTTTGCTCTTGATAATAGAGGAAGGAAAGGAAAAAAACAAGGTGGAGATTGGATTGCAAAATTTTAAGGATCCAAAAATCTGATTTTGGGGTTCTGATTGCTGTAATTGAGGATGAAGGAAAATGAATGATCTGATTTGGGCCTTGAGTTTGATCAGTGTTGCAGCTGGTATATGTGGCTGGTTTGGGGTTTTGGTTTGAGCATGAGACCGTGAATGGAAAGGACGATGGGGATTGTGATGGATGTGTGAACGTGGCTTGTGCGTTTTGACACTTGCTGGTCGTTTCAGCAGCTGGTGCTTGAGTTGTGTTGGGGACGTTGAAAACAAAATGATGAAGAAGAAGCAAGATAATTTGGGGGTTTTGAAATCCATTGATGTTAGATGATGAACCAAATGAAGAACGAACAAGAAGAACCATGGTTTGTTTGGTGGTTTCTGGTTGTTGTTTAATGTGACGAACAAAGAAAATATGATGAAAATTTGGTTTAGTGCTTTTGGGTTTTAAATAACTGGACAAGAAGGTCGAAATTGAAATTTTAGGTGCTGCAGGTGTGTGGCTATCGTGTTCGCACGACGAAGGAGCTGGCGACAGTTGTGATTTGCGCGAGGGGCAATGTGCAACAAGAGGCTTTGTCATGGGCGTCGTTCACGCGAAGAAGACAATGAGAGGTAAAAATTTGGATTTCTAATTTTAGATAATATGAAAATTTATTTCTAAATGATTTAGATGCAAAAAAATAAAAGGAAATGAAATTTAGAAAAAAAACTTTATTAAATATTTAGTAGAAATATCAACGAATTTTAATAGGTACTTAGGAATTTAAAATCTTTTATAATGAAATAATAAAAATTTAAACATTGAAACTAAACTTAGGCTATCTGGAAGTTTTATTTTGTTCATAATTAATTTATTCAACATATGAACAAATTATTAAAGTTATGGAAATTAAAAGATCAAAGAACAATTATTTTAGTAAACTTTAATATCTGAAGACAAATATTTTATCTTAAAAAGGAGTGACTTAGGAATTTTTATATGATTAATTAGTAATTTGGAACTTAGTTCAAATTTAGATATAAAAGTTTATTTTAAGTGGAATGAAAGGACATAAAAGAATTATTTCTAAAACTCAAATTTAAGTCTTAACATTTTAAATTAATTGTTCAGCACTAAATAAATTATTTAGAAATGAATAAGTATTAGAAGCTTGAAAATTAATTACAAAAGTTTTTAATTTTAATTTTAATTTAATAAAGTTCAAAGGACTTAGAAATTATTTTAATTTGAATATATAAAATTCTAGAATTTTAGAATAACCTTGAGTTAGTTAAAATTTATATTTAAATTTCATAATAAATTTAGAAACCTTTTAAGCTTAAGAATAATTTTATTAAGTGTTGAATTTTAGATTTTACAATTTTAGAGTACCAAACTTCCCGAAGAAAAGCAAGGAAGCCTTGAAGATCTGCGAAATTAGGTGGGCGTGTCTTCCTTGCTTATTTGTATTATATGAATTTAAGATTCAAAGCATTTGATTGAATAGTTATAGGTTATTAGAATTTTACTAGGAAATTGATTGAGATTGTTTGACTACTTTGAATGATGTGTAATGTGTGATGAACTATTTAATCCAGGCATAATTAGTTATGACAAGATCTTGCATTTAGATTCACTCAATTATGGCGTGCATGACTAGGCAAATGTGTTTTTAGATCCTATTGTTTATTTATGCACCTTATCATGTGAACTTACAAGTATAGTTGGGTTATATGTTCTAGTGTAACTGTATGATGATTGATGTGATTGAGATCGTTTGTAAAACGAAAAATATAAGACGATGGTTTATTAAGAATCCACGTACCGGTGTGATTGACGAGCCGCAAAGCGGATTGTGGATATTCCCACCCTGAGTTGTCTACAATAGCTCGAAGTCTTTGGGAGACAGTACGAGTCTAGATAAGTACCTTCGCTTGGACTGTGATACTGAGATATGATTGATTTTAGATAGTACCACCTGAGGCCTCTATGATTATGATTGGATTGGATCACAGGGAATACCGAGAGGCATCTCAATCCTCTTCCGGTTTTGACTTTGACCAAAATAAAATGAATGTTTGATACGCCTAATGTTTGAAAGTGTTTGTAATATTTTGGATTGGGTCTGTATAATGCATCTGATGTGTAGGATCGATCCATTGAGCTTTCGAGCTCACTCCCACTTTATGTTTTAGGTACAAATGGATCTAGAGTACGTAAACTATGCCAAAAGACTTGCATTCTGAATTGGACACCTCGTGGGGAGGTCGTCCGGGATAGGTGACTTGGAGGTTTTGTTTTATATATTCACTAGTTTGTTTTAATGTATTTACGTTGGTGTTAACTTGGTCGTTTTATCTTTAAATGACTTTAATTGTTTGACGATTTTAGTTTAAATGAATGCTTTTAAAAGTATTCTGCTATAGTGCAAATGTTTTATTCGAAAAAAATTATTGTGATTTTCTATCTTGTATAGCATAACTTTATAGACATTGACTTGATAACAAATGGTTATGAATTTGATTTTGAAGAAATAGAGTTTGACAAAACAAAATTTCAAGTAGCATCTCGATTTTTATCAGGCGACAATCCACACGTGAGGTAACACATGAATGGAGGTCCGGTCGAAATTGGGGTGTTACAAAAAATCTGGCCAACAACCCTGTCAAACGGCCAAAACTAGGGGTTGTGCACTATTTTTCTGCATGCTACTGCTGAAAATTGGAGATGAATGAAGAAAAGAGAGACAGGAAGGAAAAGGCTGGCATGTGAGCTGCCCAAGCGCATGGGCTGGCCCATGCACCTTACTTGACCCATGCTTTACCATAGCCCACACGGACCGAGGCCCATTCATGGGCCTAGCCCGTGTTTCCTTGGTTCCAGCTCATTTTTTTTCTTTCTTATTCATTGATTTTGGCCATTTTGTGTATACATACTTATTTTTATTTTTTTGAATTTACTCTTTTACCCTTATTGCCTTCAAAATTTTCAAATACACTTCATATTCCAATATTTATACAATATTTTTTTAAGAATCACATAGTTTACCCAACAATTTAAATTTTTCTCTCAAAAAGCTAATAATTACCAAAAATTCATAATTTCCTTTCTAAAATAACTATACCAAAGATCATATTTCCTTACTAAAAGTCACATTTCCTCAATAATTAATGTACTTTCTGTACAAAAATTATATTTCTTAATTAATCTAAATTCCTTCAATTTAAATGGATAAAGTTGGAGAAAAATTGAGAAAATTTATGTATTTTCAAAAAAAAAATTTAAGAAAATATATGGGAATAATATAATACCTTGAAAACTCTATATTTAATTAAATGAAATTCAATATCAATTCAGTAAATTGGGTGCAAAATGAACCAGGCTCATCTCAAGGGTAAATTTGGTAGGTTTTCGAAAGTCTTATTTGGTAACCTTTAGGGACCCAAAGCAACTTAAAATGAAGTAAGGTAAATAAACCAACTAATTAGACAACATATCTGAAAATTAAAACAATTGGTCGAGGTTAGGATTTTCATTTGCCAAATGCCCTCCAAGGGGTCCAAATTAAAAAGAATTGTCATTTAGGATACTTTCGAGGATCGAAATGACCCGAAACGAAATGGAATGACATGAACTAACCAAATGAATGAAATAACCAAAAATTAGAACAATTGGCAAAGATTTAAATTTTCATTTGCCTAGAAATTTTAGTAGGTCTTGAATAAGGAAAGTTTTTTAAGGAAAATCACCTAGGGCCAAACCATACCTTAAAATGTGCATTAGGTTCATGTGATTTCAAAACTATAAGATATAAATCATAATTCCATGTAAATAAGGAGATATTAATTTTTATTTGATTTTTGTGAACCCATGAAGTCATGGCCAGCCTCACTTGATTGTGTACACCCACACCCACTTAAGCTAAAATAGGCACAACCACGTACATGTGCGTGTGTGCACATGTGAGCAACCCTATTTAGATAGTTTCTTAGAACCAAAATGAGCATCTTTGACTATTATATGGTGTCCCCTCAAATTTGATACTATATAGCCATGATTGATGTCCAATAAATAAAAAAATGGGAAAGTATTGCCTGTGTGTTTGTGTGATGAGCAAGCAAGGAAACCAAAAAGTAATGTTGTCATGAGCACATAGGGGACATCCCATTTGAATTAGAATATGATTTAAACCTCTTTTGTGTTCACACATAGTTAGGAAACAAGAATGTACTCATATCTTTTGAATTAAAAAGTCATAGTGGTCCCACTTGCCAACCATGATCACACTTGCCCTCTTTATGCAAACCATCCCCTTTATGTATAAAAACTTGCCCAAATTTTTGTGAGCTGCCCAAAGCTGCCCTAGGATGTCCTATATGCTCTTATGAAAATCTATATAAACTCCCCTTGCTCACTTTCATCTCATCCCAAAGCAAAGGGTTGACACTTCCCTCTTTGTTTATTTTTGCCCTCTTCTTGGCATCTCTTCTCACTCTCTTTTCTTTCTTATGTGAGAAGTTCTTATTTCATTATTTTGGAGAGTTGTTGAAGTAGTTTGTTGGTGATTGAAAGTTCTTGAAGTTTTCAAAGTGATAGATAAGGGAAACCTCTGCCGGATTCAACAGAAAACTCCGATTAAGGTAGACAGATTTCTTAAACCTTTGCTATTTTAAATTTCTAGCATGTTCATACTTGTTTAAATTCTAATTTTCAGCATGTCTTATTTTAGTTTCGGCATGTTTGATCATATTTTAATTTTAGTTTAGCATGTTTTTATGTTTTAATCACTCATGAGAGCATGTCATTCTTAAAATTCATGTTTAGGATTAAATTCAGTGTTTCAAGCATATCATGTGATATTTTCATGCTTTCTTGGTGATTTAAGATTTAGAAACTCATATTCTGAATTTCTTTCATGATTATTGATCTTAAACATAAGAAAGTGAAGATAAGAACCACATACCATCATAGTAGTCTAAGTGATGCTATGGGTGTTCTTTGCATATACTTAGTGTATATGAGTAACATCACCAAGTGTGGATGTGTTTTAAAATACTTCGAATATAAACATGTGATCTTTATTTCCAATAGAATGTGACAAGATGAATTGTTATTCCATCCCATAATAGGAGTATTTTAATGCATAACATCAAAGGTTTAAAACCCCTTTTGGTCAAATATACAAGCCTAACAAGATATTGGTTGAAACACTTAATGCTTGTAAGTAATTGAATTTGGATGTACTATTGATTTGAATTAGTAACTTAGTTGTTTAATGAATGATCCACTACACTATATGTTCACCCCTTCTTTCTATTTTTCAAGAATTTGAAATGCATGATCAAGCTTGTTAAGGAATTAGACAGTCTATTTTTAGAAAGTTTCTATGTAAGGGCATATTGCCCAAATTTTGAATAAAGACTTCCGCTAATTTTTTGTTTTAAATTTTAGAGTTATGTACTCTTTCTTTTGATGATGTGAATTCAATAATGTATTTCTTTATTTTATAAATAAAGAGTTCGAAATTTTCCTTCATTCACTTGTATTATCTTGTTGAAAAGTAAAAATGGAAGTGTATTTATGAGTGTTTCAATAAGTGTTAGAATAAATAAATCGAAATGCAAGTTGTGTACTTGTAAATATAACATAGGAACCAAACAACCTTGTGGTTGAGCTTAAACTTGTCTCTTGGGGGTCGAACTCATCAACTTGATGTACAAAAGATATGGGTCGTTATAGTCTACCCCCTTCTAATAATTTCATCCTCAAAATTTACAAATAATATAAATAATACTAGCTAAGAAGCAACACTCATCAACTCAGGATAAATGTCGAATTATGACATCTTCACTCTCTCATTTATCCTGCTCAGCACCATGGAACTGCCAACACTCTTATACCATCGCTATCTCCTGGTTATGCAATTTCCTCACAGCTCAATTGATGATGGTTATAGGCATCTCATTGTATGTACAGTCCTCTTGCAACTAAATGTGCCTCCAAATCGATACTATGCAAGGGATCGAGATGATATTTTCTCAACATAGCAACATGGAACACATTATGCACACCCAATAGCTGTGGCGGCAATACTAGCCGATAAGTAGTGGGGTTGATCCTCTCAAGGATCTCAAAAGGCCCAATATATCTCAGTGTGAGCTTCCTTAAAATCTCAAAGTGTGTTTGCCCCTTTCAAGGCTAAATACGAAGGAGGACACAGTCGCTAACCCCAAACTCAATGTAATACCTGAAATTTTAGTGACGTAATAATTGTAATACCGAAAATTTTAGTGACGTAATAATCAAAATTTGAACACATATATGTATATATTTAAATACAAACACACACA
>JAJIYU010015557.1:0-12630 GCA_030144865.1 Tinospora cordifolia
TAGTCAACGCGTTCTAAACTAAGAATAGAACACATTTAGAACTGACTATCACTTCAAAAGAGGAATAGATTGGGTTTTATTACCTATCAAGCGATTTGCACCCTCCAGAAATCTTCCAGATATGCAACTTTCCTCTGGATTCATCTAAAACTGCAAATGAACAGTCAAAACCTCCAGAATTCAGTTCTAGATCGATAATCTGTCAGTTTAGAACGAAGATCTGAACTCATAGGGCTCCGGATCATTTTATGCAATCAAAACCCTCAAAAACCCTTATTTTCTGTACGGAATCTGAATAAATCGATAGAATTGAAACTTAAACGATTTAAAAGTTCAGATTCCTACCTTAGATCTTTACTTTCTCCTAGAATCAACTCTGGATCACCTCTCTGGAATTCTGGCTCAACTCAGTAACTTTCTGTGCGTGAAATGACGAATTTAGGGCTCAAAACGGCTTAAATTTCGCGTAATGACCGCGGGTCGGCACTTTACAGACCGCGGTCACCACGGTGACCTAATTGTTTCGAGATTTCGCACTGATGACCATGGTCATTCTCTGGTGACCGCGGTCACCAGCATGGTGCCCACTTTTTGCATATGTTTTTCAGCATTTTTCCTAGTTGTAATCATCTAAACTTATTTTATTTCCATACTATATCATATAATAGTCATTTAAAACATGTTTTCACACATTTTTACATTTATTTCATAATTTTTAAAATTTATTTTCGAGTTGTGTGCATTTAAAAACTCCGGGGTGTTACACAATACTTGATTCACCAAAGCTTCCAGGCAAATCAACCATGTTTGCAGATGTTCATGACTATGATAAATAGTGTCCAGAATGGCATTAACCCATGTTGGATGTGGCTCACTAGGTCCTGGTTGGTTTGACATTATGTAAACTTGGTAGGTTCACAGTCAAACAAACCAACTCAGTACATAGTCAGCATATAACACGCACACACCCATCCGCAATAACATTCAGTCAATCAAAACATGGTCCTTAACCAAGGTAACTCCTTAAGGCTCGCAAAACTAAGGTTCATAATACTAAGGCTCTGATACCACTATTGTCATGACCCCTTCTCAGGTGACGTCACGACTGGCACATAATTCCCAAACATGTTAAAACACTAGCATGTTAGAAAACCCTGTAAGACTTCCTAACCAAATCATCAATTTTCCTAAAAAATTTTGACAGTCTCTTCTAAAAATACAACATGTCACCAATTTCAAAACCACTTGATAATCACTATCAATATAAAAATACATCTTCATTCATCAAAATAATCATACATCCACAAAATCTCTAATTTGTTTTGACATTACATCTAGATGATAACAAGTTTATATACATTTTCCAAATCCAAAAATATGGCTAATTATCACAATTATAACATACTACTAACTTCAAAAGAAACTAGAAATGACATCACATCTTCCCTTTTTCTTTCTTGTCAAAACTGGAGAAAATGATTGAGGGTAGAGTGAGAAAACAACAAGCTCAATGAATAATCTGACTTATGGTATTATACAACCATCATATATATAAAACACGTAAAAGCAAAACAATTTTCAAATCACTTGCACATGAAACAAAATAACATACATGTATAATGCAATGTGTGAATTCTCACCCTGGCCATCCTTCGAAGGGGTGTCCTTGTCATACTCCGAAGGGGTATCCGTGGTTATACTTTGAAGAGATGTGGGTTTTTCACAAAATTTTTTCATGAAATTCAAATAAGCATGCCAAGACCCAATAAAATAAAAAATTTCTATATGAAAAATGCCCAAAGTTACCAATTTTCATGCTCCCAAACTCTATATAAATGGCCTCTAGTGCTTTCATTCTTTTCATCCCAAAGCAAGAGCATACTAGTCCCTCTTGACTCTCTCTAGCCTTCTTCTTGGCAATCCCCTCAGTTCTTGAGTAATCTTGAACTATTTTTGAGTGTTCTTGAGTGCTTAGAAGCTTTGGAGTAACGTAGCTTTGCCGGATTTCTGAGGCGTGCAAAAGAAATTTACTTTTAAGGTTGAAGTGATTTCTCAGACCCCTATTCCACTTATTTAGTTTAATACTATGTTCATGCATGTTTAATTTCAGTTTAGAATGCATATTTATGTTAGCATAACATGGTTTAAAAATTCAGATTTGCATGTATGTCATGAAACTATGTCATTCTTAGGTTATGCGTTTAGGTTTGTTTTAAAGCATGATGTTAAACATGTTGAAATTATTTTTATTTATCTTTTATGAGTATAATTTATTTGTGATTCATGATTATGAGATTTAATAAAAGATGTTGAGATTAAGAACCACGTACTGTCACAGTGAACATGTGGGTCATTGTGGGTGTTCTTTATATGTGATTAATTCACATGGGTTATGTCCCAAAATACTTGGAATATGGTTTGGGCCCTAAGTCTAATGAAACTTGGCATAAAAAATGTCTTTTCACTCAAGGGAGGTATTTTGATAAAAAAACATCAAAGGCTATGAAACCCTTTCAATCAAATTTACAACTATAAACAAAATATTGTTTGAAAAGCTCAATGATTTACAAGTGTTTAAATTTGAATGTATTATTAATTCTAAATTAGTAATTTAGTGGTTTGAAAAAGATCTAATGGGCTATGTGCTCACCTCTTCCTTCTATTTTTCAATAAATTGAATTACATGAAGACCATGAATATAAGTTAAGTTTATTAAGAAACTTTCTAATTTTTATATAAGGGCATGTAACCCAAGTTTTGAATTTTCTGCTGTTATAGTTTTTCTTCAAGACTGAGTTATGTACTCAAATTTATTCAATTAATGAAGTTCATGAATTTCTTTTATCTCTTGTATTATTGCCTTATTAAATCCAAAATTTGAGTTATGTATTCTTAAATACTACTAAGGCATGACATAATTGAAATAGAAAGTAAAGTTGTGTACTTGTAAAGTAACACTGGCCTGGCCCACCTTGTGGTAAAGTCCAAATTGAAAGTCTCGAGGGTTGGGATGTTACATTTTTATAGTAGAAACTATTAAAAATAGCCTTTTAAAGTATACTTTTATTAGTTTTTTCAAATTTCGATAAATAGCCCAATTGGTCAAACATTCACCAAAAATCCAATTGACACCCAAAATTCACGAATTCGGTGTCGATGGGTACATATTTTCATTCTCTACATTCCTGTGGGTTTCAATCAAAGTTCTATTAAAGTTTAACATATCCAAAAACCTATCCAAAGGTTATCCAACTTTGGGCATCTATTTTGGTGTGTACATGACAAATGAATGAAAACTAACCATATTTATAAGATCTATGTATCACTAGGAGTGCTTTGGTATAATTTTTACTGAGTTTTACTCATAGTTGAGTTATTACTATAAAAGACCTCCTACACTAAAAATTATACCCCTAGGATGGTAGCACACAACGTATTTAGCATTTCTATGACAAGAATTGAGAAAAAATCACTAACCTACACAGCGAATTCGTAAAAAGAAATCAGGTTTTTCTTTTTTTTTCCTCTTTTACTTGTTTCGTTTCTTTCAGATATGGCTTTCTAGAGAAGAAAAAAAACAAAAAAACGAAAGTTGATGAAAGATTGATTCCTCTTTTACTCGTTTCATTTCTTTCAGATATAACTTACTATTACTTGTGGCCCAAACAACTCCAACTCCCCTTTATATATGTAAATAATGTATTTATTTATTTATTTTTCAATTCCTCACCACATACCCAATTTATACAAATACATATTTGTTTTTTTTTTAATTCTCTAATCCATTTCACACCATATAATAAGGCAAATAAAAGCAAATATATATACTAATATAACTATCCATTATATCTTATTATAACCTATTACAATATATTTTCTATTTTCCATTAATTTATCCACACCATTAATATATATTTGCACCTCTTATTTATAACAACAACAACAAAAACAACAAAAACAACAACAACAATAATAACAACACTGTCATTATTATTATTATTAAATTATCTAAGTTTATTTATTTAAATAATAATTTTTTCCATGTGATATTATTTATACATATGTGTATGTGTATAATAAATGCTTATACACCCAACGTCATGTCAACGTGTCATGAAAATTTGGGTTGTTATAATTATATTCAAAATACATTTTATGATTGATAGTCTCTCCTTTTTCCTTTAAGTTTAGGGTTTTATTTACTTTTGCAATTATTCTCATATCACCTAAGTTATTCATTTGTTAGTGTACTTCAATTTTTTTTAACCTGGCTCTGATACCAACACTGTCGGGGCCCCTTCCTTAGGTCGAAGGGCACCTGACCAGCATAGTGACTCAACGAACCCACTCACCAAGTCAAGTTTGCCCAATCACTATTATGTCTTTCTAACTATAATAACAATTGATATCATAATAATTTAGGGATTCATTTGGGAAAGCGAAAGTAAACAAACGTTACATAGAGAATTATCATTTAAATATTACATATTGTCTCATTTCATAAATACACAATTGACCATATTTCCATGTACAGAAATGACCAACCTTTAACAAAAAAAAACAAGGAAAAAGAAAGGAACCACAAAGGGATTAGGCTATTACCATGTTTTTCCCTTTGTCAACTACGGAGGAACTTGAAATGTTAATAGAGTAGTGAGCCTAAATTTCAATACGGCTGAGTGAGTAGTAAAACTAGCATGTTACATACAACTAACATTCCAAAAAAAAGTGGATGTATGCATGAATAATAGAGATGAAATAGTATTTGGAAGCATGACATAGAGTAAAAACAGTTATAAGCAATGCAACAGTCTAAAAAAGAATATTTTAAATACATGCTATTAAAAACTATATTTGGACTAGGGTTTCAAATTATCAAATTCAACCCTATGGTTATCGCTCGAGTGGGTTGTAAGTCAAACATACTGGCCACCCAAGCAGGTTATGAACTAGAATTATTCCTCAAATACCTTAACCCTATGCTAGATCGTTAAGTATTGTCATTCTAGTGGGTCGAAAGCTAGGCGTAGTGATCATATGCCCTAACCCCGCATTCAAACCTTGAGTCTAATCTCAATCCTATCATGTACCATGACCCTGCGCTTAAACCTCGAGCCTATAGTTTCATTATCAATGTACATCTATATATGCTTCAAACCAATTGATGTAACTCAAATCACATGAAACCATTAGACCCATGTCATTTACTCATGTTTTGTGCAAAAAATATAAGTTAAAGTAATACCTAAATTAAACTACTAACCTCAGGTCCCACGTGTTGATGTCCCGTCGATACTTGGCCTAGTCCCACAGTATACGCTCGGATCTACATTATTTAAACCTAATTTCAGTTCCTTTGAGAAATGTGACTCAACTTTAGTTCCACTATCCCTAACTGGTCTCGATCAACCTAAATTTGAGTTGATCAAATTTGGTCAACTAATCAAACTTAGTAAAAATTGGTCAACATTATCAAATTTAGTCAAATTTAGTCAAAATGTGTCAAAATAGGTCAAAATCCCCAATTTCACACTTAAGTCAAATTTCTAGCTTTATGCTCCATCTGCACAACAATTTTTTTTTAATTTTTCTGCGATCAATTTGTGCATCGAACAAAATTATCTAAATTTGATCTAAACCCCCTAAATATTCATTAAAATTTTAGATTGAGATTCTTGGGCTTCATTGGATATAGTTTTTAAGTGAAATATCAGTAATTTAACATTCTCGGATTGCATATATCAGACAACGACTATTCATGTAAATTGACCTACTTACCTAATCAGATTGAGACAAAATTTGGTAATTTTTTTTGGGATATCCAGTAATGTCTCCATCGAATTTCAGCTTAAAATACTAAGTTTTGGTCAGTCAAGTGATCTACCAAACTCTCAACCATATAACAGATTTTCCTATGTTCATATTTTTCCATGATTTTCAAGTATTTAATTTCCCTCATTAAACCACTAATTCAAGGCCATTTCTTACATCTATTATTAGTGTTTAGATCATAAAACATCTACCTATTAAGACCCATTTGAAATAGTGAGTAAAGGTAACTAAAATCCTACCCAAACACATCCTCAAACACTTACCATGCATTAACAAAATCTGAAAATTTTTTCTTAGTACCAGATTACTTGTGTATTGAGGAAAATTTGCATGTTTAGAAAATCATGAACACAGAAGCTTAGGGTACGATGTTTATACCTTCTTGCAGCCTCAAATGTGAAGATTAATCACCCCAATTTTTAGCCCAAACAAATGTTTTTAATAGCCCTAATTGTTACCCCAAAGTTGGTTCCAATAAACTTTTGTTGTCACAGTTAGCAAGCAACCAACTTTGGCACCTTGTAAACCATATTCAGGAGCTCAATTTTTGTTTTCCAATAGATGGAACTTGAAGTACTCATGAAAAGGATTAAAAAGAGTGTTTTTACCTCAAAAATCGATCTCAGATGGGGGTTATGTTGAACAACTTAATTTGGTAGTCGTTTTCATCTCTCTGAGGGTTAGGGCTTTGGACCAAGAGAAAACAAAGTCTTGTAGAGGGAAGTGAAAGCTTTTCAATATCTATAATTTCAGGAAAAAATGGGTTTGGGACAGAGAAGAAAGAATTGGTGAAGAGGACCTGCTCAAACTAAAAAATGCAGAAAACTGGATTTTGTTGCATGTTGGAGCACCCTTTTATAACCAAATAGCTTACCACGTAACCATCCACGTGGCTCATGGCTTGCCATGCAAGGAGCCCTGAAGGCTAGGGTTAAAGCTTTGGCCGACAGCCCTGCCAAACAACCAAACCATAACCCAAAACCAGGGGTCGTAGCTAGATTTTTTTTTGCTAGAAAACCTGGAAAATGGAGGGGGAAAAGAAAAGAAAAGAGTGGGCAGGAGGGAATAATAGCGTAAAGGCCGCTAAGCACATGGGCTGCAATTTGGCTCACACGAGCCTTGCCAGCCCACATGGGCCTAGGGCCTGGTGGGCTGGGCAACCAGCTAATCCCCCCTCCACCCCTTTTTTTTCCTCTTCTTTTCTTTATATATATATATATATATATATATATATTTTCACTCCATCTTCATTTCATTTCATTTATTTATTATTTATTCATTTGTCCCTCTTTTTTTCAAGATTTTCAAATATATATCAAATTCTAATATTTATGGATTTTGTTTAAAAAATCACATATTTTACCAAAAAATTTAATATTTTCTCTTAAAAATTAAATAACTATCCAAAAATTCATCATTCCTTCTTAAAAATTATATAATCACTTCAAAAATCATATTTATTCTCAAAAATTCACTTTTCTTCAATAATTAATGTATTATCTTATTAAAAAATTTTATTTCTCAATTAATCAAATTTTCTTCAATTAAATGAAAAGATTTAAAAAATTTTTGAGAAAACTCATATATTTTTTATTAAAAATTCAAGAAAATACATGATGGTATATATATATATCAAGCCCAAAAAAAATGGGTCATTACAGTATTTAAAAAATAAATTAAACGTTCTCTAATAAAAACTTAATTAATAATTTCGCGTTGGAATATTTATAAAAATATATAAATTATAACTGGTAATCAAAATTTAAAATTAAAATAATTGTTAAATAATTACAGTTATTTTAATAAAAATAATTATTTTATTTTTATTGATGACATATAAAAATACAAAAGCTATAATAGTTATGGATAAATAAAATGACTATTTCAGAATGTATAAAAAAACAATAAAAATAATAACTATTATTATTATTATTATTATCAAATATTAGGAAATAAATAAGTTATTGAATAATAAAGTATCTTTTTTAAAATAATAGACTTAGTTTTTTAAATAGTAAAATTATTTTTATTATTTATGACTAAAATAATAAAATGAGTATTTTGTAAAATCAAGATTTAAAATAATATCTTTTTAATTAATAAGTAGTTATATTTAGATAAAAAATTATTTTAATTAAAATAACAAGACTTGCAAATAAAAAATAATTAATTAATTTGCCATGAAAAAAAATATTATCATTTTAAAAATTCACTCAAATAAATATTATTATTATTTAAAAAATCATTTAATAGTATTATTAGTTTTTTTAGATAAATGATTTTTATTTATTTTACTAAAAATAACTAGACTTTCAAATTAAAATAATAAAAATATTTGTGATGAAACATAATAATATTATTTTAATAACTCGCTCAAATAAATATTATTATTATTATTTAAAACGTTATTTTAATAATGTTATTCATTTTTTTAAAACGAGTAATTTTTAATCAAACGAATTTATTTTATAATAAAACGATAAATTATTACAAGAAAAATAAGATGAGTTTTTTATTTAAGGAAAAAAGAAAATAATAACTTGAATGGTTAAACCTATGCTATGTAGAGAGAATATCTCTAAGTGAGTCCTTTTAAGTATTAGACATCATAGAGAAACTACCATCACAAAATATTTCAAAAATTATCTCAAGCATAAAGGGAAAGATATGAGACTCGAAGATCCTATCGTGTGACCTTAATTAAATTGAGAAGGATGACAAGCACTGGGTCAAGAAAGATTAAGGATAATCTTATTAAGCCAAAAGTGAATCTTGTTGAACGTAAAAAAGAACAACAAGAACAACAAGAAACACAAGTTTCTTGGTGAGTAATGGAAACAACAAAAGAAGAAAAATAACAAAAAGTTTAACAAGAAGTGCTTTAGTTTTGGTAAACTAGGTCATAAATTCAAGGGCTCCAACAACAAGGGAAAGGCCTCTCAAGAAACCAATATTACTAAAGATCTTAGTAATGGTATATTTGATATGATGTTGAATGTTGTTGTGTTTGAGGCTGTAATACCTTGAAAAATTTTTGAATATTAAGAATATACAAATGAGTTCATTGTGAAAACACATTAAATACCCAAGGGTAGGATGATAATTTTGCCTCTTACAAAAGTGGTAAACTCACATGAAAAATAAAAAAAAATTACCACTATCCTAATTATCCCATAAGTAATTCTACAAACAAAATATTAAAATATAAATAGTGGAATAAGGTGGTGGGATATATTAAAATATGAGAAGTGGAAGGGGGTGGTAGGTATATATATATATGTATGTATGTATGTATGTATGCAGTAAAATATGAGTAGTGAAATGGGGTGATAGGATATATATTAGGAGTAGTGGAATTAGGAAGTCGAATATATATTAAAATATGAGTAGTGAAATGAGGCGATTGGCTAAGGATGCCTATAAGTAACATCCCTTTCTTCTCCTCAAACTATTTCATTTCATTCTTCTCTTCTTCATTCTTAAGAGAAAAAGAAGCTCCTCATTTTTCTCTTCTTCATTTTCTTCTTAGTTCTCTACTAGCTCAAGAGAAAGAGAGTCTCATCATTCTTCTCTTCTCCTTAGTTCTCTTCTAGCTCAAGAGAAAAAGAGTCTTCTATCTTAAGAGAAAAAGAGTCTTCTTGCTCTCTCCTTAAGTGAAGAAAGAAGGTTAAAGGCTTGAGAAGCTTCAAAATATTAAGATCAAAAGGATTATCAATAGAAGGTGGAAGTGATTTCTGAAATTTATCTTATTATTTTGATTCAAGTATTATGTGCGTTATTGTTTGCCTAGCTTAGAAATATGCCACAATGATAAATGTCATGATTATACATGCCATGTCTAAAAATGCATCCTTAGAGTTATAGGGTTATGATGCATGATTGTGATGATATGATCCATGTTATGACATGTTTTTTATGAATACATGTTAATTACTTTTATCTTGAGTTTATCATGCCACTGTGATTACAAATGAAAGAGTAAACAAAAATTATCAACCATTTACTAGCATGATGACAAATTTTTGTCATGAGTATTCCAAATGAGTATTTTTGGGGTGTGAACTGAGGGTTTGGATTTAAATTCACTTCATCAATGATAAATTTGGATATCACAACCCACCACTCCTGGGCCCATAGGGCTTCCACACCTGTGCACAGGGCCTCTGCACCAGTGCATAGGGCCTCCGCACCTGCGGTGACTCATAAGGTATTGTCCCCTCCCCTTGGGGTTTTCTTTCGCCTTTGCAAAGATTCGAACCTACAACCTGGGGATAAGTACGTAGATTTCACGAATTCTGCTACCATTGAGCCACTTCAGAGGCTCTGTGCACAGGTGTGAAAGCCTTGTGAGCCCAAGAGTAGGTTGTGATAATAAAAAGGCACCCTTTTATTGTCACAACCCAATCTTGGGCCTACAGGGCCTTCACACCTGTGCACAGGGTCTCTGTACCTGTGGTGACTCACAAGGTACTATCCCCTCCCCTTGGGTTTTTTTTGCCTCCGCAAAGATTTAAACCTATGACTTGGAGATAAGTATGTAGATTTTGCAAATTTCGCTACCATTGGCCCTATGCACAAGTCCGGAGGCCCTGTGGGCCTAGGATTGGGTTGTGACATTGAAGGTCCGAATTTGACCTCATCCCTTAAATATGAAATACTGAGGCGTAATCCTTTCGGTCTTAACATCAATTGATAACAAAATAACTGCTTGAATCACACTAATCTTTTGAAGTATATGTTACGTATATTCTATTTGATTTGATATAATGAGTTAAATATTTAGAATGATCTACTAGGTGTGTAAGTTACCCTTCCTTTTCTAACTCTTAGGCAATTTCTAAATGGATGCTACATAGTTAGTTAATTTCTATTCATGAAATGTTTAAGTCGGGCATGTTAACCCTAATTTCTATTTTATGTTTAGTTTGATGTAGTAAAGTTCAAGGGTCCTTGTACTTTATGAATGTTTAATTCAATTAATAATATTAATTTATTTTATCAAATGATTTCACATGTGCTATATGCAATCAATTTAAGTGTTTGTCTCATAGAATTGAGACCAAAAGAAATAGAATAATGTGACATCACCTACATTTCGGGCAGCCCACGAAAAGAGAAAGAGACATCTAACAAGCAAGCATGTGATGCAAATGTGTCGAGACAATTTGGGTAGGTGAAGGCAGGGTATTACAAAGGTGGCATCAGAGCTCAGTCAATATATGTACTGGGCAAAAATTAGAAAGAGTTGACTCATCAGGTAAGACCTTTACTTCGAGTTAACTGAGAATGCCATACCTCCTATTTTAAAATTGAAAATCATTTTAAAAGGTTGTTTTTCAAAAGAAATATATGTTTTCAAATGTTTTGTTTAGATACAAAGGTTACGAGTTGAGCTGATAGTAGGTTAGCCTTGTTCCAAGTAAAGCTAAACATTGAAAGGGAAATGGGTTGTCCCGTTCTAAACGGTCGGTTACTAAGCAGACTTCGATTTCATTGCCCGACTCAGAGGTTGTGCCATTAGTTCATACAAGTAGTCAAAGTAGAAGAACACACTTATTTTCTATGAGAAAACTAGGAGGTGGTATTTACGGGCAAGGAAACTCACTAGTGTACAAAGATGGAAGCAAAGGTGGTATTTGAAAAGGGATATGGGTTATCAATTCAATGGAAGGACCTTTCAGCCAAGTGATTGAGACTCTACGTCTAGGAAAGATACCATTTGTGGATACTTGGGTGTTCCAAGGGTGGCCCAGTGGATCATAAATGAAAACTTCTAGGACGTAGGTTAGAGAATTAAAATATGTGAAAACAGAATGCTTGATTGGTTAGGACACAAGATTGGAAGGATCTTGTATCTCTAGTTTCTGCGTGGTATGGGACTCGTAAGAATTCAAGGGTATGGAGGAATCTTAGACTCAAAGAATGATAGACCATGTTTGGTTAATGATCAACGACTCTAGAGGAGCTTGTTCTGTATGTTTGGCTAGTATGGGATGGTTAAGTACAGTGGGGCTTGGGAGACCTTAGTCGTCGAGTCGTTTGCAAAATTGTGTGGGCGTAGTGAAATCTCTGAGTGGAAGCTTATGTAGATGGGCAAGGGTGGTATGATACGGTCGAACTCAAAGGCATGGGTGGAAATTTGGAATTTCACTATGCTAGTAGTGATTGAATGCATGATTTACTTGTTTAAATTCATGACATGTATTTTGATTATAAGACCAAAATCATGTACCCAACAACATTAGAGAACTTTGAAAATCCTCAAATAGAACTTAAAAAAATAAACCAATACGTTATTGAACAAATCAAGAATCTAGAGACATGAATCTAGCGTCATGATAGCATGGATGAAGCGAAAACTTGATAAAATAGACACGACAAACAATTAAAGAAAGGATAGCTATTTTCTCAAGTTTGGAAAAACATTTTATATCCCAAGGATAAGGAAAGATAGGTTGCATACCCCAGATTAATATTTTCCTTGAAACTTTTCCATTATGATACCTTATTGGATACTAAAACAGCTTTTGACTTATAGATAATGGCTAGATCCAAGAGATATGCCACAAGAGCTGTCACGTTTGATGACTAAACCACAAGGATTGAAGTTAAAGACTGGTGCTGCTGAGGCTCAAATTGGGACTGTGTTGACTCCTGAGTTTTGTACAGAGATCAGCATGAGAGTTACTGTAACACCCCAACCCCCATGTTTCTTTGATTTGAGTGTTGGACCTAACCACCGTTCTTTTTGACAGTGGACTTAACCAATATGTGGGTTGGGTCCATGCTACTTTACAA
>JAJIYU010015558.1:0-12609 GCA_030144865.1 Tinospora cordifolia
TATATATATATATATATAGTGGGTGTTATCAATGTTTGTGAAAAAAAATTTGATGAATCAGATGAAATTATTTTGGGAGTGGGACCCATGAAATATATATCTATATATATATATATAATGATATATAAAGAAGATAAATGAGTTGATTTTGGAGAAAATAAAAGAAAAAAAAAGAGGATAAAAGGAAAGAAAAGAAAAAGAAAAAGGATGGAAAAAAGGGAAAGAAAAGCCACCTATATTGTGGAAATCCGTCATTTTGGTGAGTAATTATTATCTCTTTGCAATACAAAATAGATAGAAAAGTTGTAAAATTTAGTTTTTCTAGTGTAGTTTTTAATGGAAGTGAAAGTCTATTATATGATCCAAAAATAAGATATATTTTTACTTAGAGTAAAACTATATAATATGTATATCATTGGGTTCATGTCATCAAGTAGAGCACCGATATATAGTTTATTTGTACCATTATAGTTCCTAAGAATTTACATGGTAATTGGGTTCATGCCGTAAAATGTTATTTTAAATGTTATTGTAATTTTAAGGTAGTTTTTAAGGACATACTTTTTATATGCACCGTTAAAGATATGTTTTAACAGCTTTATAAAGTACATGCCGTTATAATTAAGTCGTTGAAAGTGTTTTTTCTTATAGTGAGCTAACATATGGGGGTACACGTATTGATGATAAAATTTTTATTGAGAGGTACTAAAATGTCAAGAATGAAATTCTTGACTCAATGACAATAAAATTAGGATTTTCACTACAAGAAATGACACTTATAACAATGTGCAATGTTCGTTGTTATACTCATACAACAACGTTCATAGTGATGTTGTTGTTAAATGACCGACTATTTTTAACAACGGTCACCAGCCTGTTGTTGTAAAATATTATGTATCGATCTAAGAGAGAGGTCACAACAACATTCGCCCATTGTTAAATGATTTAATCTTTAAAGACATATTTGACAACGGTTACTATGCCTGTTGTTGTAGAAATGTTATAACAACAGGCGCATGTTGTGAAAACCCTAACCTTTAACAACGGTCACGAGCCTAATGTTGTAATGTGTCATGTATCGGTCTAAAAACTGAGATTATAATAACGTTTGCACGTTGTTAAATTCTTTAATCTTTTAAGACATTCGACAAAGGTCATCATCCTTATTGTTGTAGACGTGTTATAATAACGGGTGAACATTGTGAAAAACCTAACCTTTAAACCTTTCAACAACGGTCAAGTAGCTGTTGTTATATGTCCATTACTTAACAACATGTTTGTGCCCGTTGCGAAAGCTCCAGTATTTCAACAACAATCGTCTGCACATTGTTATATCATGCATCTTACAACAAAAATTGAACGTTGTCATATGTGTCAGTTTTTTTTAATCGTAAAAATATTTTACTACAATATATATTGCATATAACAATGTGCCTTATTTAGTATATACAGTCCATCAAACATATATACAATCCATCAAAAAGTGTAATTATTATTTACAATAGTCTTATGTACTTCTTTGGCCAAGCAATTGTACTTCCAACAACATCACTCAAGTAATGAATTTCTGATGTTGGTCTATATAAATTAGCATCTTCATTCACTACCTTTACTACCCAAACTCTCCAACAATCAAAGCCTAGTGGGAGGCCATGAACTTTAGCCTTAGGATTTGTAGAAGAAATCTTTCCTACTACTGCAATTTCTTCGTCTCTTTCATTTTTAGGATGCTAATTCAATAATTTGCATCTAACATTCTCAGGAGGCAATTTTTCTTAGGTGGGCTTGCTAATCTATTGTGACTACATAATACATAAACAAATTAAAGATAATATAAACATTATAAGAATAAAGATTTATAATCAAAGTTGGGTTCAATATATAGTTTACTTGTGGTGTTTGAGTTTTCGAATGTATCATATTCATGTTTCTTCCACTTGGGCTTTGAAGCTGTTGAACCATATCATAAAATACATTTCACTTTATAAATTTAAGTAATAAATTAAACTGCAAAAAAAATTTTAAGCCTAGTTGTCACCTGTTGAGATTGCATTAAGAGTATGGCAATCAATGCTTCAACTCTTTCCTTGAGTGTATTCATTTTTTTTTTCTTCAAGAGTATTTATCCTTTCTGCTTGATTTGAATTATATTATCTAAGACCTTTACTTTTTCATTATTTTGAATTTGAGCATCAACCTTTGAAGGTGTTGACCCAAATCCAAGACCTCGAACTCGCCCATGATGCTAGGTCCCAATACTTTAGTAATGGCATCCTCTCTTAAGTTATCTCTCTCGACTGAATTAGTGGTAGATTGACTAATGTCATTAATCTTTTCCTACATTCACATAAAAAAAAGTAAATTAACTTGATAACTTTCTATTGTTATATAATTTCAATATATATAACTACATGTCATTTGCTTTAATGATTTACTTACAATTGCTTCATTTAAAGGCTCACTATTCTTTCTCAAATGACCCTTTGTCCATACATCTACTCTTGTAACTGAATCTGAATTTTTATTGGTCTTCTTCTAAAATATGAAAAATAGTAACATTTATAACATATATGCTTATGTAAAAATACAAAGTGGAAAAATAAAATGAAGTACGTGCCAAGACCATTATCAATTCATGCTCCAAACGAGCATAACCCTTCCCACTTATTGTGTGCAATAGTTTTTGATTAGTCCTCATTTCACTAAACTTTTTGCTTATTGCCTAATAAAATGAATATATTAATAATAATGAAAAAGAAGATATGATTCAAATTTAAAGTATATATATATGAAACATACAACAAACCTGAAACTCTTCGAATAATCTTTCTTCAACAAAAGTATTCCACTCTTTAGGAGACATCACATTGCAAGACTTAGAATATTTGTCTACAAAGTTTCTATCTTTTTTTCATTGCTTCTCTAATTGTTGTAGAAACTTTGGACTTGTATTGCCTCCAGCTGTGTTCCATCTTTTGCAATATCATAGCCTTATTAGACTTGTCAACTACAAATCTTGTCTGATATGCACGAGAAAAGAATAAATTAAAGAATTTCTATAAATAAAGTATTAAAATATCTTATGAATAAATAATCCAATTATACACATATCTCAATTAACCTTCAAAGTTGTTCTTTAATTTCTAGAGCCACATGATGTCAATCTTTGATTACTACAGGCATGTGCTCTCGCACAATTACACCAATGTAAGATGATAGCTTCTCAAAATTAGTTGACAGTGGTTGTCCTCTTTCATTGAACTCAACTTCCATTCTTGGAGCATGTCCCAAAACCAAACCCATCCTAGTGGGTCTACGCTTCTTTGTTGTTATGCTATCAGTCTCTGTTGCTTTTGTACTACTTTCTATTTTAGGTGATGATCTTGGTGAGTTGGAGTCTTCATTAGACAGTCTCACACCTTCATTCTTAGAATGATTCATTGCAGCCAACATGGCTATCCATTGCTTCTTAGCTCTCTTCTCAGCTTGTTTAGAGGACTTGAAAAAAAATGCATTCATATATATAGAATTATTTGTCTTATAATATTCACATAAACTTGAGCAAAAATGCATCATTATGAATATCACAGAAAATAAAATACTTAATTTCACCAGCTTCTAAAGTCTTCTTTTTTGTCATAGTGGCTATAGAAGATATAATATGTTTATTGATACAAAATGCAAAGGGATTAACTAATTATTTTAGATGCAATAAATAATTATCACATAATTAAAAAGAAGGATTTAATACACAATCCAAGCATATAAACTCAAATAGAAATTCAAGAACAACAACAAGAACAACCAAAAAAGAAAATAATAATAATAATAATAATAATAATAATAATAATAATAATAATAATAATAACAGAAGAACAACAACAATTACCAAACCCACAAAGAAGACTAACCGTTACAAGCAGAGATTTCGTTCCCAAATACTCAAAGAAGAACAACAACAATAAATGAAGATTAACAAAAGAAAGACAAACAAAGAAGATCGATGAATTGAAATGCACAAAGAAAAAAATCAACCGTTACAAGTAGAGATTTCGTTCCCAAATGCAAAAGCAAATATTTCATTCCTAAATGCAAAAGCAGATATTTCATTTCCGAATACCTAAAGAAGAAGAACAACAACAAATGGAGATTAACAGAAGAAAGACAAACAAAGAAGATCGATAAACTAAATTGCACAAAGAAGAAGATCAATCGTTATAAGTAAAGATTTTGTTCCCAAATCCAGAAGCAGATAATTCATTCCCAAATACCCAAAGAAGAACAACAAAAAGATTAACAGAAGAAAGATGAGTAGTGAAAAACGAATCACTTAAACACACAAAGAAGACGATCAAACAACAGTGACTCTAAAGAAGATGAGTATTCCCGCGTGATTTTTTTAGGGTGGGAATTGATTTTTTTTCTTTTTATATTTTTTTTGTAGTATAATGTGAGAATAATATATGAATAATGCGAGTATAACAATTGTTCCATTGTTGATAGAAAAATGTGGGGTTAACATGTGAATAATGCAGGGCTAACATGTGAATAAAATGCGGTACAACGTATGCATAACATATGAATAATTATGGAATAATGCAAGTAATGGTAGAGGTATAACATACCAACCAACGGATAATGCATCAATAATGGTATAATGCAAGAATAATAACTGAATAATACGGATATAAAATTGTTCGATTGTTTTGGTAAAAATGCAGGGTAACATATGAATAATGCGGCGTAACATGTAAATAATGCAAGGATAACATGTGAATAAAATTCGGTACAATGTATGTATAACATATGAATAATCATGAAATAATGCAAGTAATGGTATAATGCAAGAACAATATTTGAATAATGCGAGTATAAAAATTATTCGATTATTGATATAAAAATGCGGTGTGTGCATATATAACATATAAATAATTATGGAATAATACCAGTAATGGTAGAGGTATAACATACCAACAGATGGATAATGTGTCAATAATAGTATAATACAAGAGTGATAAGTGAATAATACGTATATAAAATATGTTCAGTGGTGTTGATAAAAAAATATAGGGATAATATGTGAATAATACAGGGATAACATGTGAACAAAATTCGGTCTAACGTACATATGACATATGAATGATCAATGAATAATGCGAGTGATGGTATAATATTGGTATAAAATAGCAAGCGATGAATAATGCATGAATAATGGTATAATGTAACTTATTATTAACCATAATAATAATATATGGTTGTTTATTATTATTATTATTATTATTAATTCATATATAGTTAGTGAAATTATGTAAGAATTCCACATTTTAAACGTATTCTATTATATTTTATTAAAATAAATGCAAAGAATCTTTTTTTCTATAATAATATCAAATGATCTTGTTTTGTTAAACTTTCTCAAATAACTTAATAATATATAATTTAAGAGAATCCAAATTAATGTTTTTATGTAATAACACTATTATTTCACAAATTGCAAAAATAACATCCTTTAACAACAATAACTTTACAATTAATAATGACATTATTACACAATTAATGTTTTTATTTCAATAAAGTAAATAATTGAAATTAAGTAAAATAATATAAGAACATTCTTTCAATACATTTAATACATTTATCTATGCTATATATAATAAAAACTTTTATATTAAAGCGAATTTAGACTTAAATTTAATTTTTTGACTTTAGACCATTTATTTATTAAAAATTTAGCTTTATCATTAAAAATTAATAACTTAGTAGTTTTACTTCATATAACAAATACATACATATATTTGCTATTATATACCAAATATATGTATGTATATTTGGGTATCAGTTAACCCAAATATACATACATACATACATACATACGTATATATATATGCACATTATTCGTTTGTCCTAGCATTATTATGAAATTATGTTCACATTATACTGCTATTCACACGCATTATACATGAATTATTTGTTTGTTATACTTGCATTAGTCAGTCATAAATAAGGTACACACACACACACATGTGTGTGTGTGTGCGTGTGTGTGTGTGTGCGCGCATTATTCGTTCATCCCTGCATTATTATGAAATTATGCTCATATTATACCACTACTTACATGTATTATACATGAATTATTCGTTTGTTATGCTTGCATTAGTTAGTCATAAATAAAGTACATATTATATATATGTGTGTGTGCGCACATTATTCGTTTATCCCCACATTATTATGAAATTATTATTACATTATATCTCTATTCACGCACATTATACATGAATTATTCTTTTGTTATATCTGCATTATTCAATCAAAATTAAAGTATATATATTATAGATATACATACATACATACATACATACATATATATATATATATATATATATATATTTGTATATGTGTGCATCATTCGTTTATCCTTGCATTATTCATCCCGAATTGTTTTGCCAAACGACGGAACAATTTTTATATTTGAATTATTCAGATATTATTCTCACATTATACCACTATTCATGCATATTTTTCTATTATTCAAATATTATACATGTATTATTCTTATATTATACCTAAATTATTCATTCAGAAATACCGTACATATATATATATATATGTATGTATGTATGCACGCAAATCACATCTTTGCGATTTAGCTTTCGATTCAGGTTGTTTCCATTTTTGTGCCCTAATCTCTCTGTCTTCTTCGATTCAGTTTTCAATTCAATTATTCATTTACTTGAGACTTCCACGGTTACAATGAAGGACAAGTGTTCATCCTCTACCAACAGGACAACCATAAATGCTGAGAACCAGTTACATTACACTCTTCCGAATCTTGTATTCCTATTCGTCTGAATGTGATAGTGAATGGTTGTGTGGTTTGTTCAAGTTTCTTTGAACTATGATAATAGAGTATAATGATGTTATACTATTATAAAGTTTATTCTGATATAAAGATATATAATGATGTTATATTCATTGGAATGATTATTCTGATATTATACACCTTTTTATTTTGTTATTATACACTTTTAACATGTTATTCTGGTATTATACACCTGCAGGAATATCAATATATTGTTAAACCTGAAGATAGATACTCAGCAAAGGTGGGGTGCCTGACTAACTTGAACGAACACAACATGTTGATTTTCATTTTGACAAATTACCAGCTACTGAAGTTTTGTGAGACTTGTTTTGGCCACTTTCTTGATATGAAGTAGTTGTTTTGGCAACCTAAGATTGTTCATAACATATTGTTGAGAGAGGTTGTTCAAGAAGACGAGTCTATTCTGGTCTTCAATTTCAATAACATTAATGCAAAATTCTCTATAGTTGAATTTGCAATGATAATGGGTTTGAAATGCACTGAAAAAATTAGGAACATTACAACTAGTTTTGAGAGTAAAATTTTCAAAGATAAATACTTTAAGGGAGTGGAGAAGACAAATAAGAAGTGTATAGTTGACGCATTTACAAATAGGGTATGAGAAAATGATGATGATGCTGTGAAGATTGCAGTTTTGTTCTTCATTAATTGTTTTTTGTTTCCTAATAAAATGGAAAAGTTGGTAAATAAAGTTGATTTTGAACTTGTACAAACTGGTGAATATATAGATTATCCTTGGGACAAGGCTCTTTTTGACACGACAATAGAATTCATAAAGGGTCATTTTGCAGCAAATGCAATCCGACTGGAAGCTTGGAGGGGCAAATACTCGATCATGTACAGGCTTCTTGGGTTCCCAATCGCATTATAAGTTTGGTTTTATGAATGTTTTGTTGATACTGATGGTTTGTTTGCCAATCCATGTATCAATGGATTTCCTCGTATACTAAACTAGACTTGCATTGACACGCCCAATTTCAACAGCATGGAGAAGGTGCTGAACAATTTATCTGTTAATAAGATAATTTTTTATGTATTTGATCATATATTACACACAACATTTATATTATAATTGAACTATTCTTTGTTGTCAAATTTCTTATGATATCATATTTGTCTATTTTCAGTTCAAAAGTTTTGTAACAAGCCCCAATGAGCTACTGTAGCCATACATAGATGGCTTGATTGCAAAAGAAGATGGGAACCAACATCAATTTTCATATTACGATGATTTTGTTGATCCCCCAATATTTCTTTTGCTGTCTCCTGTAAATAAACCTATTGGCGGTAATATTCCTGTAAATAAGTCTGTCATAACCATGAGTATACTTGGAAGGCAGTGCAATTATTATAATGAGATCAAAATAATGTTGAAAGAGGGTTTTGATAGGATTTTTGAAGAAATTAATTATCTAAAATCCCTATTGCATAAGGTAAATGTTCCAAGCTTCAAAACCAATGAATTTTTTTAGACTTTCATTGCAGTATAGTAATGATATGATAGTAGTATACCATTTATATACTTATATTATACCATGAGTATAATATATTATATACTGTATGTTTGCTGTTATCTACTGTTTGTTTGTGTATATTGATGTTATACCAACTCTATTCATTCCTTTGGCTCACTAAATTTTTCATTTTTCATATATGAAGATGATGTAAATAAAACAAAAAACTATAAAGAATAATCTGCTAGTAGGGAAAAACATACAGATGTTGAAGCTACATGCTAGATTTTGACGGCTTTGCAAGAGATTGTTAGTGATACCGACAAAAAGAGGAAGGTAATTTTGAACACTTTATTTGGATTGTGATTTGTCATTTACATTTATTTTCATTATCCATTAATATTGTACATTTTCATTTTAAAGGCCGACTTAACAATAACTGAAGGTGAAAGAAGGAAGAAAAAATCATCAATCCTAGTAAGATCATGAATACGATTCTTTTATTAATTCATGATTATGCTTTTGTAGTTTTTATGAATCTAACTGTCCTTAATTTATCTGCTTTTAGGACATTTCTTTTTTAATTTCACTAACCCAAGTTGTTGGCAAGGATGAATCGAAAGATCATGCATCTATTGAATGTGAACGAGAAACTACGATTGATGAAATTGTTGAGTTGGTCATCAATGTTGCGACTTCAGCCATCTCTACTGAAGATCACACTCCACTTCTTCCACCTCCTACAGTTAATAAAAGGGGGAGGCGTCCCACTGGAGATAAACATAAAGGAAAGGAGATTGTGAAGGGACGACTATCCCCCTTAGACATATGTCTACTTGAAGATATAGACAGTAGTGTCGTAGCTGAGTTTGATGAGTGGATTCAAAAGGGTCGGCTGAAGTGCTCGAAGTAAGTTTTCCTAGAAGTTTGCATTCCGAATATTGTTGTTATTTATAATACATTGATATTAACATCTGTCACATTATTTAGGTCAAATAAAGTATACCATGATCGTGACAACAATCTGAATCTAGCTTTTGATTTTTCTATCATTGATATCACTGATAAGGAATGGTTTTACACATTGATCACCCCAGGCCAGCCTATCTCCTCCTCTGTAAGTTTAATGTTTTGCACTTGATGTTATTGCTTACAAATATTATACTGATAATATACCAAAATGATACCAATTTGGACACTTTGCAATGTCTATATACATATATTATACTGATATGATACTAATTTCACCTATATATTCTATGTCCTTAAGCTATGTTATGTTGTTTTGTATACATATTATACTGATATGATACCAATATCATCTATGTAACATGTTCTTAAACTCTATTATGTTTATTATTTCAATATAATGAGATTTTACACAAATAACATACTTATTATGTTTTGAATGTTTCATGTTTATACAATTTTTATTCATAACCCAAATCTTTTATTGTAATTCAGAAATTTTGTATTGGCAGCATGCAGATGTGATGTTCTATTACTTGTGCAAGAAAAGCAAGTATGACGAATCGATTGAGATCAAGTGCACAACGACAGACAACTTTTTGATCAAAAATTACAGTTTGTTTATAGTAGATTCGAAAAAGAGAAGGATGCATCTGTGTTAGGGGATGGAGTATATGCTCAGGCACTACATGTACTGCAACACTCCGTGGTCTAATGTTGACTATATCATTTTTCCTATTAATGTTGTGGTCGCGTTCCACTAGATACTAGGTTGCATCAACATTCACGAGGGTTGCATATATATTTACAATTCCCTGCATACTCCTACTATTGATGTTGCGTCAATGGAGGCAGTTTAAACTTATTCCACCATTCTTCCTTTTTATCTCGAGATGATTGGATTTTACAAATCAAAAGTTGACCAAAAGGATAAACTTGGGAAAGAGCCACTCAAGGTGCAAGTGGTTGATAATCTACCAGAGCAAGATGAATGTGTTGTGGAATGTTCATGTTTTATTTTGCTAAATGTTTTGCCACTGGAATGGAAATTTCACCTGATTTTGATGTGGTGAGCTACAGGAAAAGGGTGGCTCTTAATTTGTACTTGCATGGTTGAATAAAATAGAATGAATGCACCAAGAGTGACGATGAAAGACCAGGTCGATTCAATGTTGACTGTAGGATCCAATCATAGTGAGTCTTAAAGAAGTGAAGAATGGAATAAGCTAGGTTATTATATCTTGCATTACAGTTTTTCAAGGATAATGTGTAATACCGTTTTTGATATTTCAGATATATATTATTTGAACACAATTATGGTTCATTTATAACAATCTCAACTATTTTTCATTTGAATTTTATCATTTTTTTTCTTTTGGGGCAGATTGTTTTATTTTTTAATCATCTATGAATAATATTATTCATATGTGAAGTTTGTTATACTGATTTTATTCAAAAATGATACAAGTAATCAATTCTGAAGCACTGATCTCAGTTTTATACACACATTATTCTTAAGTTAAACGTATTTTATTTATTTTATATACATGCATTATCCACATGGTATACCTATGTTATATCATTATTTACGCATTATTCACGCAATTGAATGATTAAATATTATACACGCATTATTCATATAGTATACTTCGATTATACCACTATTCACTCATTATTCATAAGGTATATTAACCAAACGAAAAATATTTATACCTGCATTATTTGGTCATGATACTTACATTATTTTACTATTCAAGAATTATTCTCGGTTGGTTTGTTATACATACATTATTCTACTATTATTTGCGCATTATTCATTTGTATCGGTTTGATTATTCATGCTTTATTCATATGTTATACTTACGTTATACATATATTTACGCATCATTCAGGCAATTAAAAGATGTTCTTTTTATACACGTATTATTCACGTGGTATACCTAGGTTATACTATTAATTATTCACGTATTTTTCATAAGGTATATTGAGCAACAGAACAATTTTAATACGTGCATTATTCAATCGTTATCGCTATATGTTTATAGGTGAATTATTCGATTTTTATCCTTACATTATATCACATTTCATGGGTTATATATTAAATTATTCACGCATTATTTGATCGTTAGCGCTAGATTTTTATACATACATTATTCAATTTTTATCCCTATATTATACTACATTTAATGAGTTATATATATATATATCATCATACACACATTATTCGATCGTTATCACTATATGTTTATATGCGCATTATTCGATTTTTATCTCTACATTATACCACATTTAATGGGTTATATATACAATTATTCACGCATTATTCGATCGTTATCGCTAAATTTTTATACGGGCATTATTCGATCTTTATCCCTACATTATACAACATTTCACTGGTTATTTATATCATTATACACTTATTATTCGATCGTTATTGCTAGATTTTTATACACATATTATTCTATATTTATCCTTACATTATACTACATTTTACTAGTTAATTATATATATACCATCATTCACAAATTAATTATTCGATTGTTATCGCTAGATTTTTATACGCATATTGTTCAATATTTATTCCTATATTATACCATATAAATTATTCTTGCAATATTCGATCCATATCCCTACATTTTTATACATGTATTATTCTAGCGTTATACTTACATTATACAACTATTCACGGGTTATATCATTATTTACGCATTATTCTATTATTATCCCTACATCTTTATACGCACATTATTTGATCGCTATGCCTACATTATACCACCATTCACGGGTTACACCATTATTCACAGATATATTAATGGTATTATATAGGAATAACATATGAGTAACGTGTATATATATATATATATATAACTTAATCCGTTTACAATGGTCAAATAAAACGTTGCTATAGACGGCTATAGACAACGGTCACGAATGAATGTTGTAATAACTTACGTTCTTTTAACAACAGTCGATTAGCGAACGTTGTAGAAAGTGTCATTCGACAATGAGCAAATACGATTGTTGTAATAACATAGAACAACGTTCGTCTGCTTGTTGTAATGGCCTTTTCAACAACGTTCTCATGGTGAACATTGTTGTACACATTTTACATAAGCGATTTTACAACAGACATTTTATGAACGTTGTTGTATGCCTTCTATTAGAACGGTCGTTGATGCACCTTGTGGAATTGACGTTGTTGTATCATCAATTTCTTGTAGTGTTTTGAAAATCAATTGATAGATTAAATTTGCATTTATGTAATTTGAGGAAATTAATTGATTGATAATATCCATATATATA
>JAJIYU010015559.1:0-12600 GCA_030144865.1 Tinospora cordifolia
GGAATATGAGCATCATTAATAAAACAGGAACCAAAGGCAGCACTATCATTGAGATATATATTTGGAGGCCTTCTCTGCTTGTGAGAATGAAGGCTGGGGTGTTCCATATTTAGATTGACAGGCTATTTCTTAGGAGGATAGTGGTGCTTCGGGGTGCTGTTTTGACAAGCAGGAGATTAGGGAGGTAGTGCTTAGTTGTAATGGGGAAAAGCTCTTGTTATCTTTGGGGCGCTCTTTTGACAAACAGGAGGTTAGGGGGTAGAACTTAGTTGTAATGGGGGAAAAGCTCCAAATCCAGATGTGTTAGCTAAAGATTTTTACCAAAAGAAATGGTATATGAAGGTTATTGTATAATTTCCCAAGTTAGAGCTGGTATATAACTAAATATTGAGCCCATTAAGACGTACATATGCTTGACTCTAAGGGACTCTTGGAGATTGAAAGTTTTTTGCATCGTTAGTCTTGTAACCAGTTTGTCCAAAGTTATTGCCAAAAAACTTGCCATGCAGTTGAGGATAATCTTTCGTGATATAGGGGATTGCACTCACTCAGCTTTTGTTCAGCGCAGACAAATGTTGCATGTTGTGGTTGCAAATGCAGCAGTTGAGTAGCATACTTTTCTTGGGAGGGAGCATGATTTTTAAAGTGGATTTTGCCTAGGCATATGACTAAGTTGATACAACATTCTTGAGTTTACCATGGAAAAGAAGGGCTTTGGGAGAAAGTGGTTAAGATGGATAATGAATTGTGTAAGCTTGGTGACATACTTATGTGGTCATTAATGGCAAACCAAGGGAAAAGATCACAATGGGCAGGAGGCTGTGTCAAGGTGATCCTTTTTCCTTGTGCTTGTTTAGCTGGCGGTAGATTGCATGGGCATGATGTTATCAAAGGCAAGAGTTAGTGTGGAACGTTGGAGTGCGGAAGTTGGCACCATGCGGAAAGTGGTTGTGGAGAATCATGACGAAACCTTTGGCATTGTGTGGAAGAGTTATTGGCAGCGTCTATGGAAATAAAATAAGGAATTGGGAGGGTGGAACAAGAAGGAGCACATTCTGATGCTGTGGAAGTTTATTGTTTCTTTACAATCTCGGTTCTTCCAGCACATCATCGATAGGACTGGGAATGGGTTTCTGTTTCAATTCTGGGAAGAGCCCTGTTTGGGAAGCCCCTTGTTAGTAGAGAGATACCTAACCTTAATAACCTGTCCCTAGCTAAGAACCAGGGTCTCTCATTTTTTACCCATAAACACAATCTTGATAGAGAACTTAAGATACTTCAATTCTTTTGGATGTCCTCTCATCCGTGAGTTTCACTTAACTCTCCTAACGCCTTTCGGTATTTTTCTTGTAGCAATTATATTTCTTGAACATAGTGGCTTTGGTGCTTTTCTTGTAAAGTTGGGTTGTTGAGTCGATTGTTTATGTAAATGCAAAGGTTAGTTTTGTACTTGCTCATCCCAATGTTTAACATTGTGACAATCTCAGGCGGAGGCTTCCGAACTCTGGATTCAGACACTGAGGGAGCTTCCCAGTCTACCATCCACGCCATTCTACAACATGGCAGGGCAAGCTCCACCACCACATGCAGCATACTTGCCAAGCCACACCGGCCATGCTTCCTTTAATGCTGCAGCAGCAGCTGCAGCGCAACCGGGAGCCATGCAATTTCCTCCGGCCTTGTACCACCCGTCACCGCAGGCTGCAGCCATCGCAAACCCACATCATCACATGGTGCCAGGGATGGGTGGCAATGTCGGTGCTGCAGCAGCAGCAGCTCCAGGAGCTCAGGTTGGAGCATATCAGCAACCTCAACTTGGTGGTCATTTGAACTGGAATACAAACTTCTGAAAAATGAAATATGAACCAATCCAGGTAAAATAATGGAGGAGGGGGGTTTGTAAGCATATATATAAATATATCATCAGATGGGTTTTTTTTTTTTTAGTGTCTTTCTGAAATGGAAGAAGGAAAAAAACCTATGTAATCTTTGCTTCTCATTAATGCCATGCCATATTTTCCCTTGCATTTCTGTGCAGATTGCCTTATTGTTATAAGCCTAATGCAAAGCTCCAAGTGATTTCAATTTTAATATTTTTATATCTATTCTTTTATTATTTTTTTAAAAAAAGAGGATGAACCTTAGCGTAAGAGTTAACTTTATTTTAAACAGGAGCTTTTGTTTAATGTAATAGAACTTTATTTATTTATTTTTTGAACACCATCCTTCTTATCCTATCTTCTGAAATTTTTATGATCAGATCAACTTTATCAAACCTTGCAGATAAAGATTAGTGTTGTAATTTTCTAATGAAGAATTAGCTGAGAAACAACCAAGAACTAAAAAAGCAAATGGAGTTGTTGGAGCAGGTACATTCTTGTCTAGGGTTTAGATATTGAAGGTGGCTGATCTTTCTTTCCTTTTTTTTTTTTTTCAAAGATTTAATGAATAGGGTCTATTAAATATAAAAAGGACTTTGATTATATATTAAATTTGAGATGCGAAATTATTCTTTATTTGTGAAACACATGATTGATTATTCATTAAGTGGTGGAAAATATTTAAGAAGTAGGAAGATTATGCTTCCACGCTTATCTTAATTAAATGTTGTTACTGTATAAAAAATGTATTAATTCAATATAATTTCTACCTTTCCAAATCCTGCATCACAATTATAAAAAAAAAAAAATTATAAAAAAAATAAAAAAAGAAAAATGAAGAAGGAAAGGAATAGGAACAAAAAAATAAAAATAAAAAACTCTTTTTATAATCAATCCCACAAATTGAATGATTTTACAAAAGTAAGATATAAACATTGAAATAAAATAAAATTTATTCTTATTACGTTCTTTTCTACATGCCAAACAGTCCATGGGGTATAAAGCCTCTCTCGTTACATGCCAAACAGTTTTATATACATAAAAGAAAATCAAAGATACAAGGAAAGATTTTTATTTTTATTTATTTTTACATAGCTATGCCAAATAGAACTTTATTTCATTTTGTGAGCTTCAATGACACAGTTCTCTCAAAATAATTTCCTGAGAATTTTTGTAATACATGTTATATATATATACATATGTTGGGAAAATTTGATGTTATCGTAGCGGGAAAGTATCTTGGACATTGGTTTCGGCCGACCCGAAACGGAGTTTTGTGATTAGAGGGAATCGTAGCGGTCTTCGTCAGAGGGGGAAACCGCGTAGGCGAAAACCCTGCGCTGCTATAAAGGACTTTTTTTTGAAAGAAAAATCGAAGGCGCAGAAGAAGATTTCTAAATCTGATCAGTAACTTGTTCTTTTAGGTTTTGCTGGAGTAGTCGAAATCGATTCGTTCGATCAAGATGAGCTTCCTTTTCGGAAAGAGAAAGACGCCGGCCGGTAATCTGGTCGCATCGTCTTTTTTTTTATTTTATTTTATTTTCTTTTCTTGTGTGAATTTGAAATTCGAGTGTTTGAGATTCTTTGTTCTGAAGATTTAGTAGTTTTTCGTTGTAGTTTTCTTTTGCTAGTGAAGCGATCAGATCTTAGTTTCTAGTTGTAAGGAAGGATCTTGCAGTGAGAGATTAATTAGGAAAATCAGTGAAGAAAGTAGAAAAGGAGAAGTCTTTATTTATTTATTTTCTTCATTTTTAACTTGAAGATCTTGCATTGAAATCATGTAAGGAGGATTTCATTGGTTATGAAGTAGTTACAAAATTGACTTGATTTTACTTAAGTCATTCTTGATGCTCATGTGGGATGCTTCCTACTTAGTATGCTTGTGTTTTCTGACTGCATGCATGGGATTTTTCATGAAAAATGTTGTAGTTAGTTACGTTCTAATTCGCTTAGTTGCTTAATATTGTCATTTCTGCAAGAGTTAAACGTTGCTTGTTTCTAAAGTTACGGCTCCTTTTGTGTAGAGCTTCTGCGGGAGAATAAGAGGATGCTAGACAAATCTATTAGAGAAATAGAGAGGGAAAGACAAGGTCTGCAAGCACAAGAGAAGAAACTTATTGTGGAAATAAAGAAAAGTGCTAAACAAGGGCAGATGGTGTGCTTTTCTTCTTCTTCTTTTCATTTATTTTGCTCTGTTCACCAAATATGTCTATTTTTGTCATTAACTTGTATTTCTGAAGTATTTATGTTTGCAACTTCAAGTATTTTCTTGCATTCTTCAAGCCTATTCCTAATAATTCAGTTCTTTTGATGTAGCCTTCTGGAACCATGGAATAATTTATTGATGCAATCGAGATGCCTAGCAACTTTATGGATGATTTGGCTTGAGCAAAATCGATGGGTATTTGAGGGCGTTGCTAGGAGTGTTGACATGATTTGCAATGACATTATAAGTGTGGCTACCTTGTGCCTGGTTGCTTTCAATATGAAAGGATCTTTTCGATTGATGACTAGGTTAAGAATCGGGAGAATTGTCAAGAATTGCTGTTGTTGAATATGTTTATTTGGTGTTGTTGGCTTGTTGATGTGTTGTACTGTGGTGTTTACATTGTTTTGTGAGAACACCTCTAGTACTCTCATTTGGTGTTTGGTTGGGTTGTTATGTTTGCGGTGCTGAATAATTTTTTTTTTCCGATTCCAACAAAAAAAGTACACCAATCAACGTAGTGGGTGTTAGATAAGCATAGTTGGTGTATTGTTACTTCAAGATTTCTCATTGGTTATGGGTACTGTTTGATCACTCTACTCACTGTTATCCCTTGATCTTGTGGAAAGCACTAGGATATTACCGTTAATTTTGCCTTGAAAATTTTGATAATTTTCTTTCAACTGCGAATTTACATGGTTGCTGTAAAATTATTTATTAGTACAAAATATTGATGTCTTGACTAATAAGATAATAGTTCCTTGTTACATAAAAAGAAAAGAAAGATCTAATCCAGTCATCTTTCATGACTGTGGGTCCGCAGTTTTTCTAACACCATTATCAGCATTCTTGACTAACTCTAAAATGGTTTCTGTGCTTGAGAACTTTTTATGAGATTTTGAGTTCAGTATAAATAGCATACTTTTGGATGCTAAGAAAATTTTGTTGTACTTTTATACAATGAGATTTAATCAGGTGTCTGCTATTTAATAGGAGGACCTTTTGAAATAGTACTACTTATTTTAATTCTTGAAAGAAAAATGAACTGCTATCAAATATTGGACGTGACCCAGATTTTTTCCTCCTTTCTTTTTGGGTAATTTTTCATGGTTTGGATTTGGAGAAATGAAATTTTACTATTACTATGGAAAAAATTGTGTGATTTGAAATAAACTGAACATGCTCCGCTTGATTTATATTTGGTTGCTGCATTTGCAGGAGATTTTTTTTGGTGACCAGATAAAACTTATTGGAACACTGTTACTTACCTATTGATCTTTAAGCATTTGAAAATATTTTGCTACTTTCGAGTTGGATGCATCAAACACTAAAATTTTTACAAAACACTGTAGAAAGGAATATATTCAGCTGCTGACATTGTGTGCTTTGGGGACTTTGTCTCACAAAGTAATTCAGTTGTTTTGATGAATGAAATAATTTGACATGAATACTTCATTTTGAGTATTTTGCAGAACTTTTGCAAAAGTACTATCTTCATAATAAATCAATCACTGAAAGGATAAAGTATGTGTATTGCCTATACCTGAGCAATTTGCCCAATATGTCAAAAGATCTCAGAACTAAGAACAAAATTAATAATGTCATTATCAATATTGCTTATTGAAACCAGTTCTTTGGTTTTCCTTCTATTGGATTATTATGAACTGGTTAATTTTACCTTTGCAGTTTCAAAAGCTAAAATGCATGTTTGGCTTTAGGGGGTTTCATTAGCTTTTTGGTTAATGTCATCTAGATAAGTTGAACTTCTGTAGAAACTGACATTATTTTAATTATTATCTCAATTAGAACTGAGCCGAACCCAATTTTATAAACCATATGAAAAGTGATAATGAACACTTAATGAATTGTTTTTGTATGATCTCTATGTTTATTTGTCCTTGTGTTGTCAAGGTGATAAGACGGTTTAAGATGATAAGACTTCATAAGGCGAGGTGGGGCGTAGACGAGGATGAGGTAGTCCTTAAAATAATTATTTAAAGGTCTCTAAAGAATTATTTATTTATTTATTAATTCCTCACTCAATATATATATTGTTTAATACCTTTTTATAATTTTATTTATTTATAATTTACATTTAATTAATTAATGATATATAAATTATAAAATTATAAATAATGACATACATTAGATAATACATCATGATAAACTCATGATCATCATAAGTTCACATATTTCATACTCATAACATTTCAAAAAGAAGAGCTAGTTGCTAGAGAGAGAGAGAGAGAAGGAGAGAGAAGGAGAGATGTAGAAAGAGAGAGAAAGAGAGAGAGAGGGAGAGACACAGAAAGAGAGTAGAGAGAGAGGGTGAGACGCAGAACGAGAGAGAGGGAGAGAGTAGAGAGAAAGGAAGAGAGACGCAAAGTGAGATGGAGAGAGTCGTTGGAGTCGTTCACCAAAGAAGACATCAGAGTTGCTCGTCGGATTGTCAGAGATGATCGTCAAAGTCTCAGAGATGATCATTTGAGCTGGTTTAAGTCGTTCAACTTTGAGAGGTTTGAGAATGACGTTATTAGATTTAGGTTAAAATTAAAATAAATAAATAAATAATTAAAAGTCCTCCTAATTTTTTTTTTAAAATTTATAGAGAAGCTCCCTAGCGCCTAGGCGTGGCTTAGGCGCTGGGGGGCTTGGGCGCCTAGGTGATACCTTGATAACACTGAGTTGTCCCATTGTGATAGTTTGATGTTGCTCTCTTCAGCCTATGGATTGATTTGACTAGGTGGGCAGACTTCTGTCTCTATGTTTATCCATTTGGTGGGTTGTTTTTGTGCATCAAGTCCATACTTTTTTTTTTTTAATTTTAAATATTATCTTATTAAAGACTCCAAATATGCCAAGTGGATGGTTACATGTTTAGAAAAAAAAAAAATTGGCCCTGGTAACCATCTGAAATCTGAATCATATTTTTAAAAAAATTTAATTATTGTCATTCTGTTTCAGGGGGCTGTAAGAGTAATGGCAAAAGATCTTATCAGAACACGGCATCAGATAGAAAAATTTTATAAACTAAAATCACAGCTTCAAGGTGTAGCACTGAGAATTCAGGTAAGTTTTGCCTTCCCTTGTATTTCATTCTTTACTGGTGTGTTTTATACATTTTGGAAAGATATTAGGTTTTTTGGACTTTTGTCATCAATTATGAAAGTCTTATGTCTTCTGTGAATGCTCTTGTACTTTTTTTTTTTTAAACATTACAAATGCTAAATTTAAAAGGAAATTTATGTGGAACTGCTGAGGGAAAGTATGCAATTCATTTTTTTTTATAACTTTGGCAGGGATGTAAATAAAACAAATTTTAGTGACACACATCTGGCTTGGAAAAATGAAATCTTTCTTGGAAATGTTATAATCATTTGAAAATGCTAAAGCAATACATTCTTGACTTGTTGCTTATGTTTTATGGATTGGTTTCCTGTGCATGTTCTTTGTTTCTGGAAGTGCCCTCATGTTATGTCATACGTGTTCATATGCTTCACCGTACATAACTACACCTTCACTCTTTATAACACTCAAAGCATTTGCAGTTTTATTATTGTCTTTCCTTCAAATGTATCTGTATGTTTATTTTATTTCAGTCTAGCATCTTTTTCATTATAGATGCTACATGGCATCTTTTTCATTATTTCAGTCTAGTAGTTGATCTGACAAAATTTTTTGTTGGTTGTTATCCTTTATCTGAGCTTGGAACTGGTTGTCATTTGCAGCTACATGGCATCTGTCTAATAATTGAGCAATATTTTGAAATGACAACTGTTCATCAATTAATCAGCTATAAAACTATTGATTTTTGGCAGCATAAGAAAGTGCCTGTATTTTATGTTGTTTGATGTTAGAATATAATGTGATGAAAAGAAATCTAAATGGGACATTAAGATGTATAACTCATTGCATAGGTTTTCTTTGACTTTAGTTGAGACGATTAAGTTTTTATATGAAGCATGGGAAAGGAGAGCCTTAGTGCAGAAGTAGGAGTTGCCGCCATGCGACCAGGAAGTCATGGGGTTGAGTTGTGGAAACAGCCACTTGCTTTGCAAGGTAAGGCTACATTCTATAGATCCAAAGGGGGCTGACCTTCCCTGAGATCCCGCACTTGGAGGACTTTCATGCATTGGGCAGCCCTTTTTTCTAATGAAACATTGGCCAAAAAAAGTAATAAAGAGAAAATATTAAGTGTACATTCCTTATGACTAGTTTTCTATGTCATCATCTTCATGTTGCGTCATAAATATGTTCTTGTTTTTGGGTTCTGAGCTGATTGGTCTAACACTACATTCTTATATTTGTTTTATGTCAGTTGGGCTCATTTTACTGCATCTGTATTTCTGCTTGAAATATTAAGTTTTTCTGGCCGTTCATCCATTAAATAACAACATGATAAGCACAAAGAATCATCTTGTAGGTTGCAGTATCATTTCATTTCTTGATCAAACATGTGGCCTCTTTCTAGTTATTTTCTCTTGTATGTAATGGCAAAGATCCTAATTCCAAATATTTCTATAGATTTTACTGCGTCACTACTTTTCTCTCTGGAAATAGTGTTGTTCTTTCACTACAAGTAGTCTTATTGAGTTTGGCTTCTCTGCAAGGGGTTGACCTAACATTTTAGTGACATGTTTGGGGACATTCATTTGAATATGGGCATAGATTTTTGAGTTCTCATGTTTTGTTTGTTCCCAAAACTGAAAAAAATGCTCCAATATTCTTTCTAGACACTGAAATCGACTCAAGCAATGGGAGAGGCAATGAAGGGTGTCACTAAGGCAATGGGTCAGATGAATAGGACAATGAACTTGCCGTCATTGCAGAAAATAATGCAAGAGTTTGAAAGGCAGAATGAGAAGATGGAAATGGTGACTGAGGTGATGGGTGATGCAATTGATGATGCTTTGGAAGGGGATGAAGAAGAAGAGGAAACTGAAGATCTAGTGAACCAGGTCCTTGATGAAATTGGAATTGATATTAACAATGAGGTATACCTTATTCTTGAATTGTTTCTTAATTCTTCTGCTGTACAAGGCAGATTTATTTGCATGCATGAAAACATTTTTCTTCTTTGGTCTAACCCACTCCATTTTACTGTCCAGCTTGTGAATGCTCCTTCAACAGCAGCTGCTAATCCTGCTGAAAAGAAAAAGGTTGCCCAAGCAGAAACATTGGGAAATGATGATGGTGGAATAGATGATGAGTTAAAAGCAAGGTTAGATAATTTACGAAAAATGTGATCTTATTGTATATAATAAACATAGGCTGGCTTGTGAATAAGAAACAGAAAGATGGATTGTACGAATTTTAAAGATATTTCCAAATTCAACCTACTGTTTTAATGTGCAATATATGTTTTGTGCTTTAAATTGTGGTTCCATTAACCAAAATTCATCTTCCTGATTTGCATGAAACGTCTGATGCTGCTTTGTGTCTTTGTGTAATTAATGTTAATTGTATTGTTTGCCTTTCAATCTGTTTTAAATAAATGTTGCTAGTGACAGCTTCATGATGGGTTGCTTCTATTATTTCAAGTTCTGCCATCAGTGGCCAACTTGAGAGGCATGGAAACCTGACATTAATATAATGGATTGAGCCACGTGCTAAATGTCAATATGTACGTTGTTTTAGACAACTGAAGGTTTCAGGCAGTGGATCAGATATAGTTAGCGAGCCGAAGGATCTCTAGAACAATTCTCATTACGATGCTTCTTCTACATTCCTCCATGGACTGCTGAACATGAGCAGCCTGGCATAGGCGATGCCAAGCCCAGGGGACATAAGTTGGCAACACTTAAATATTAAAAACTTGTTATTTGTGGAGACTCGTTTTAATTTAGCAGCATCCAAAATCAAAGCTTCAGTGATGGGAATTAAAGGTACGATTTTATTTCACAGGTATAAATTATGTTATGTCCTTCATTTCACTGCATTCAGGGACAGGCAACTGCATTTTGGGAGAATGAGGCAAAGCACATTCTATAATCATTCTCGTGTAATTTTTTTAGTACATCGCATTCCTTACATCAGCTTTACTAGAATAACCAAGAAGTTGGGTCAACCATGACTTTCATATATACATCCATACATAATTTGTCTTTGATATTTATCCTTCTAGGAACTTTCCATCATGAATTATTCTTATTCTGTCGGAAATTGAAAGTGAGGTTATTCTTCTAATCTCGTTACAGATGCTGAACAGAAAGTTTCCATTCTATGATTTGCATTTTTTTTTCTTTAACATTATCATACAAGTAAATACATCTGTGACCCAAAAACAGCCTGCAAAACAAAACAAAACAAAACGAGTAGAAGAAAGAATCATTTGAACTAATCTACTATTCAACTCTGGTAGAACTCTGAGAATTCTGATTTTCTATATGTACATGATATTGATCAACCAGAGTTCCAACGGTGGCACGACAAAGTGGGCAGTCCGAGTGAGAATACAACCACATATCTATACAAGGGGCATGAAAGGAGTGATTGCAGTTGGGTAGCTGCCGGATATCCTCGCCATCTTCAAACGCAGACAGGCACACTGCACATTCATTATCCGTGTTCTGGTTGCCAGTCTCTTTCCGATACTTGAACGATGAAACCAGATTACTGCTTGAAGTCTCAAAGTTCTGGCTTACAAACTCAGTGGGCGGAATGTGTGGCCTCCTCCGGCGACGACGCTGCCTGCACCATGCCACAATAATAAGATTGTACAGAGCTAGCACAACTGCAGTGGATCCAATTATCAGGAGCCCGAAGTAAAATGGCGATAAGTTTGGTCTGCGCGAAGGTGTAGGAGGTGGTAGGTTGCTCGTGAAGGGATTTCGACCTTTGTCCATGGCAGCAGGAGTTTGGGAAAATGACGATGATTACAAAGATGATTTTGAGGTAATATAATTCTTAATCCGGCATCTTTTAAACTTATAATTGTTAATAAGATGATCGTTGGGCTACGTTGTTAACGAAAACAAGTATTAAATTTAGGGTTAAGGATAACGTAGAGTGATTAATGACAAAATGAAAAGACAATAGGAATAAAGAGTGGAGAGCGATGGGTGAGAGTGATTGAAATGAACGTCAGGCCTGCTTACCATGTTAGATTGCACGGAGGAAGAGGGTACACTTGGTGTTTAATAGCAGAATATAGGTCGTGATTGATTGTATGGAAAAAAGTTTCACGAAAAAATGTTATTTTCCGATGAAAATTTTCTTAAGAAAGATTTTTTTTTTTTTTTGTGCTTGTTTAATTGTGTTGTACAAAAAGTAACTATTTTATTTGTAGTAACTTATAACGTTAGATCTTAAATTTTCATAAGAGAAACTCATTTTTGCATCTTACTTGGTTAAAAAAAAAAGAGAAAGAAATTAAGAAAAGACAAGAAAATTTAAAATTTAATAAAGTTTTTTTTAAGAAAATTTGGGTTATCAAGAATAAGAAAATGGCTTATTTCTAAGAAAAAATATATATATTTTTGAAGATATTCCTTTCCATACAATTAAATAGCGTCATAGTTTGTAATTTGAAAATTTTAAAACACTAAAAAAAAAAAAATCATGTTGTTCAAAAGATTTAGAAAATAGAACTTTTTTTTTTTTAATATTTTTTGAAGAAAACAAGTTGCTTTCTAAATACTACGAAAAATTGTTTTTTGAACTGTATTTTTGTTTTTGGATTTTACAAACCAAATAAGGTGGTGATTATTTAAATTATGAATGTAAACTTAGCTTCGGACAACAAAACAGAAGAACTGAGGAAGTGAATTATTTATTAAAAAAAAAAACAAAGGATTAACATAAGGAAGACTGAACGCAACTTAGCGTTGGGATTGTGTTTGTTGTCTATATGATTTTACTATTAGCGGCAAAAGACTTATTCTGCTTATGGAATTGGGGGGTAACCTTTGATGGGTTAGTATTAATTAATGGTAATATAAATTTGCAATACCAATGTGATGCACAAAAATTTTAATTTTATTATTTAAAACAATTAATTATTATTAAGCAAAAATATATTGAGAATTTAAATAAATTAATCAACAATTTTTTTTATTAATATGTATTATTTGAGGATTGAAGAAATTATTTATTAGTGTGAAGAAGAGAAAAGGAAAGAGTTAGGTGTTATCCTATTGTTGTTAGATTAGTGTTATGGAGCTTAGGTTAAAATTATATTTGAAAATTTATTTGTTTATTGGTAACTTTTCATCTTTTTATTTATGTGCAGTACATATTTTGTGAAATCACTATAGGACATCCCCAAGTCTCAAATTACCTTACTACTCTAATGTTATAATTATATTTCTATGCAACTATAGGAGAAATCGTTATTGAATAAATAAATATTATATATATTAATGTATACACTAAATAATTCAATATTTATGAATAAAATATAATTAAAAGAATTAGATTATAGCCAGAAAAACATCCCAAGTCTCTTTTATAATCTTATTGTTTTTCATAGTTTCAACCACTTTCAATACCCACTATTACTTTCCTACATTTATC
>JAJIYU010015560.1:0-12614 GCA_030144865.1 Tinospora cordifolia
AACATCCGGTGAATTTGATTTGAAACCAATTGCTTAGTGAAGCATGATTAAAATGAATATTTGAAATCAAAGAAATGATTTAAACCTCGTGTATAGAGGTAGGAAGATAGATTGACGACATCTGTTGCACGCCTGGGGCCTCGGAGGACCACGCGCCGAGCTTGGAACCCCGCGACGCCCGACGACGGGGCCACGATTGACAGACACGACGTCCGGTCCGAGGGTCGGGGTGTGACAAATCATTAGCAATGTCTCTAGGGAGACAAGATAGTTGATCTGCTACTACATTCTTTAAACCCTTTTTTATCTTTAATTTCAATATCAAACTCTTGAAGTAGAAGGATCCATTTGATAAGGCGACATTTAACATCTTTCTTAGCAAAGAGATGATGCACCATAGCATGATCAATGAACATTTTGAAATGGGAACCCACAATATAAGCTCTAAACTTATCACAACCAAAGACAATGGCTAACAATTTTGTTTCAGTAGTAGTATAATTTTTCTATGCATCATCGAGCGTCTTTGTAACACCCTGAACCCCCGAGTTCTTATTTGGACTTAACCACCTAGAGGGTCTGGGCTGGTATTACTTTAGAAGTGACTCACACTTGACTTTCTAATTCTTTTATCCCAAGTCTTATTAAATATTCAGAGTACTTAACTCACTTAGATTCAAATAATTAATTCAACAAGAAAAAATAATTAGAAATAAAAGAAATCTTTAACATTCTTTATTTTTTGAATAAAGGAAAGAGTACATAACTCAAATAAAACTACTACAGCGAAATATTAAAATTAGGGCAACATACCCTTACAACTAAATACAAATATTCTAAGTAGAGATGTTCTAAGTCTTGATCATGCATCTTCAGTTAATCAATTTCCCTGATAGATTTAAAGTAGGAAGCATGATTTCAAAGCCTAGTGGATCATTCTAAAATAACTAAATCATTATTTTAAATCAATAATACATCCAAATTCAAACACTTGCAACCATATTGATGTTCTTATCAAAATACCTCCTTGAGTGAAAAGGTTTTTCTTTATACCAAATTTCATTGGACTTAGGGTGTAACACTCCAACCCTCGTATCTTTAAGCATTGGACACGACCACCATTCTCTTGACGGTGGGCTAAACCAAATGGCGGGCCGAGCCGGTGTTACTTTACAAGTGACACACACTTGACTTTCTTTCTATTTCAATTATTTCATGCCTTGATTTTAATTAACAGTACATAACTTAAATTTAAGAATTTAATAAGGTAATAATACAAGAAATAACTGAAATTCATAAACTCGATTAATTAAATAATATTGAGTACATAATTTGAACTTGAAGAAAATTATTACAGTGAAAGATTCAAAACTTGGGCAACATGTCCTTACATAGAAATTAAAAACTTTTTAAATAAAAGAACCTAACTAATTTTCATGGTCTTCATGTAAATCAATTACCTGAAAAATAGAAGGAAGGGGTGAGCATATAGCCTAGTGGATCTTTCTAAACATCTAAATCATTATTTCAATTCAAACAAACCAAGCACATCAAAAACTTTTGTACATTAAGCGATTCAAACAATTTCTTGTTTATGGTTGACATTCAGACCAAAAGAGTTTAATCTCTGTGTTCTACATTGTAGGGAGAGAGAATGACAAACCGAAACTCAAACCCCAATATCTATGAAGTGGGATCACTCTTGGAAACCCAGTTCAAAATCGTCAATGGTAAACCGGCAAGCTGGGTTGGGGGGTGGAACACACACAATGACACTATGCAGTCCATCATCAAGCGGGTACGTGGATTGAATCATTATTTAATCTTTTCTTAGTGATAAAACACACAATGTAGGATTAAACCATCGATGTAATATATACAAAACATAAATCATTAAATATTTATCCATGGCACAATTCATGTATAACATGCATCAATATTCTTAATTTCTAAACATGCATAACATGTATATTCATGGCACATCAAATAAATAAAGCATGCATATTAAAACATATATTCAATCAATCATCTTCAAAACATCAACACACATGCAAGACTTATTCAAATTAAAACTAAGAATTAGAAGTTAGAAGTCACTTCCACCTTAAATGCGTATCTTCTGCATACCTCTGAAATCCAACAGAGTTCTGTTGCTTCAAGACTTCGAAACACTCAAGAACTCTTAAGAACACTCAAGAACACTCAAGAACAGTTCAAGATTACTCAAGAAATGAGGGGATTACTAAGAAGAAGGCTTAGAGAACAAGATGACAATTCAACTATTGTTTCTTGGGATGAGATGAATTGTGAGCATGGGGGGTGTTTATATAGGGTTCAAAAGGGTAGAGAATGGCAAGTTTGGGGGTGTTATCTTGTGGAAAACTTGCCAATTCTTCAAAATTTCGTGCCCCCCAAGCATAGGAGATTCGTAAGTAATTTTTTGGAAATTTTTGAGAATTTAGAAACTAATTTTTTAGATTTTTAAAGTATTTAATTGGATTTTTTTTGGATTTTTCGTTTATTAATTTCGAAGCCTCGGATCAGGACTGTTAGATCATCCTTGAATCACGCATTTGTATCTCAGATCGACAAGTTGCATCTGGGCAGTCAGATCATCCTCGAGTGCCGCATAGATTCCTGATCAATTGTCATCGTTCCGTTGGATTTCCTCGAGTGCAGTGTTGGTTCGCGATTTTTGAATTATGAGTTTGATCTGGATGCTCGGATCGTCCTCGAGACACGCCTTTCGAGATGAACGAAACTCGTTCTGATCGTGCGATCGTCCTTGATCGTTTTTGCCCGTCCAATTTCCTCGATCGCAGTACTCGTTCGCGATCATCTCAGAACGCCTTGATCTGGATCGTTTGATGGACCTCGAGTGATGTATTGATTCGCGATTGATCAGAGATATCTCAAATCTGGGCCGTTGGATCGAACATGTTGATCTCAGACCGTCCGATCTATTGTGATCCGGTGTTCCAAGGTGTTCGGTGCACTCTTGATCTGGGCCGTTGGATTGCAAATCGTGAAGATTATTCGATCCTAGCCGTTGGATGTAGTTTCTAATTACCAAATTTGATTTTTAAGGTTGCTATTATCTAAAAATTGCTAATTAGACACTTCCTAATTGATGAAAACTTGATTTTCTTGTATATTCCCTTCTATTTTATGGTCTTACTAATATTTTTTCCTTTCTAATTATTTACTATTACATTTATTAGATATTTTTCTATTTCTTTAATATCTTTAATGCCAACAATTAAATAATCTACATTTTTCATTTCCATATATTTTATTTATTTATTTCATATTTCATTGTCAAATGATAATTTATGTAATTATAAATTAATATTTATATAATGTTTTATTTATACACGTATACTACATTTTTATTTAATTATGTAAATTTTTTTCTATATACATATTCCTATAATATATAGTATTAATATTTATTATGCTAACACACACACATTATTCATACACACATTAACCTTTATATCTATGTGTGTGTATATATATATATATATATACTTTATTTTTTTTTCTATTCTTTATTTCTTAAGCAACTCTTTTAATTTCACATTTTCATTTAAATATCAAATTAAGGTTTTATTTGCCTATTTTATTTTACATCTAAATATTTTATATTATTTTTCATTTTCTAATCCATAATTTGCACCCAAAGATGTCTTAAAATCTTCAAAATTATTTTCACTTGACTTATTTCATTTAATTTCCTTAAAATTATTTATCTTTAATTATTTGACAAAATTTTGGGTTATCTCTAATTCTTTTATCCTAAGTCTTATTAAATATTCAGAGTACTTAACTCACTTAGATTCAAATAATTAATTCAACAAGACAAAACAATTAGAGATAAAAGAAATCTTTAACATTCTTTATTTTTTGAATAAAGGAAAGAGTACATAACTCAAATAAAACTATTACAGCGAAATATTAAAATTTGGGCAACATACCCTTACAATTAAATACAAATATTCTAAGTAGAGATATTCTAAGTCTTGATCATGCATCTTCAGATAATCAATTTCCCTGATAGATTTAAAGTAGGAAGCGTGATTTCAAAGCCTAGTGGATCATTCTAAAACAACTAAATCATTATTTTAAATCAATAAGACATCCAAATTCAAACACTTACAACCATATTGATGTTCTTATCAAAATACCTCCCTTGAGTGAAAAGGTTTTTCTTTATACCAAATTTCATAGGACTTAGGGTCACACCCATATTCCAAGTACTTTGGGACCTTACCCATGAAACTAATTACATGTAAAGAACACCCACACTAATCCCTATGGATCACTGTGATAGTACTTGGTTCCTATCACTAATCATCTTTCTTTAATCAACATTCATGAATCATAAACAAATTAAATAACATTCAACATGGTATCAACACGAAAACATGAAAACATTACATTCATGTATCATATATCAAAATAAATCTAAGCATGCGAAAGCTAAGCATGGCATGGTTTAACGATGATTGAACATGGCATATATTCTAAATTAAAACTAAAATATGCATGATAAACTAAATCTAACACATGCATGAACATCTAATTAACAAAGTAGAAGTTAAGAAATCACTTCCACCTTAGTTGATTAAGAAATTCAGAAATCCGACAGTACTTCAACACTTCAACGTGTTTAGACCCTCAAGAACACTCAAGAATAGAAAACAGGTGCCAAGAAAGAGGCTAGAGAAAACAAGAGGGATCTTATCAGTTCTTACTTTGGGACGAAAAGAATGAAAGTACAGGGGTCCATGTAGATTTTCAATGGGCATAAGGGGACGTTTTAGGTGTGTTCACACTACTCACTTTCCATCTTTCATGTGTCCATTGTTTGGGCAAGTGGCTGATTTGGTTTCTTTCTTATGTGTGAACACACAGGATTTAGTAACTTAGCTTGGGACTGCCCTCTCTTGTGCATCAAAATGGGCAAGGAAAGTGTGCAACATTTTGGGTCCACTTGTTATAATATCTTCTTTATGGCATCAAGGAAACCTCCCTTCTCTTATGTGCATGGATATCATAGGATTTAATGTGCATAAAATCAGCAACTACTAGTGTTGAAGACTCCTATTTCCCTCTTGATTGTCAAGATTAAGCATGGGACTCTTTCTATATACATTCTTTAGTGCAAGAATTTAGTGACTTCCATCATCTTGGATTCCTTCTCTTATTGGTGTCATGTGTGAGCAATGTGTGAGCAAGATTTGGATATTTTGTCATGATATTTGTTTCAGAAACATTTACAAATCAGCATGGGACCACCTTCCATAGTTTCTTATTTCTCTTGTGGACAAGTTTCTAAAGTGCTCACAATACTTAGGAACTTCTATTCTTAGATTTTGGTGAGCAAGGCAACTTTCTATTTTGGTTCTTTCCCTTGTGTGCACACATGATCGACAAGATTTGGGCAACAAGGCTTGTACGGTTTTGAGTTTGGAAACTTTCCATAATGAGCAAGCATGGAAAGTTTCCTATCTCATTCTCTTTTGCAGAATTTGGGGACTTTCTGTTTTGATTTTCTTCTCTTTTGTATGCGAAGGACCATCATTTAGAAACTTCTATTTTCATTTCTTGTGTTCATGGATCACAGGGACTTCTATTCTTGATTCTTTGGTATGTTTATGGGCAACCTTCTAATATTGGAAACTTCCATTCATGATTTTCTTGGTGTGCTCATGATCAACATATGATACTTTTCTAATTGAGCTAATGGGAAACTTTCTATTTTCTCTTTCTTTTCTCATTCCTCTTCTTTTGGACATCCCACCATGTGTGTGTGTGTGATTTCATTTGTTTTCTAATTTGATCTTGTTTTCATTTCGAGTACACTTTCATTTCCTTTTCTCAATTCTTATTTCACTGAGACATTTTAAGCAAATGAACTTGTCAGATGACCAAAAAATGAATTTATGATGAATTGATCTCATTTATCATTTAATTCCTAATGGTGTTGTATATATCATTTCAATTCATTTCGTACAAATTTTTCAGGGTATTACAGTCTTGTTTGCATAGTAGATAGCTCTAAACATCTTATCACATTGTTGTCCTAACACAGCTCCAACAACATAGTCATCAGCATCACACATGATCTCGAAGGGCTCTCCCCAAACTAGAGCAGACATGATAGGGGTAGACATGAATGCCTTCTTCAGTGTATTAAATGCCTCAAGGCACTCATTTTGGAATTAATATCAACTTCCTTCTCTAGTAGATGGCATAACAGGCATACAATGTGAGAAAAATTTTTGATGAATCTTTGATAAAACCCCATATAGCCTAAGAAACTACGAACTTCCTGAACAAATGTAGGGAGCTTCAAGTTCTCAATTACTTTGATTTTTGCCCGGTCCACCTCTATTCCACCAACAGAGACTTTTAAGTCCCAAAACTATGCCTTCTTGAACCATAAAATAGCACTTTTCCCTGTTTAGTACCAATTTTTTTTCTTCACAGCAGGCTAGAACTCTTTCTAGATTGATGACGCAACCATCAAATGTAGCACCAAAATGGAGAAGTCATCCATGAATGCTTCCATGATGTCCTCTATCATATTAGCAAATATCGCCATCATGCACCTCTAAAAAGTAGTTAGTTGTGCTATCCCAAAGATTTGTACGAAATTCGATGAATGAAATTTAATAAAATAATTCGACTCTGAGAAATTTATGACATTTTAGAGATAAATTGTGTATAGTCCAAAGTATAAAATAAATGAAATTAATTGAGAAAATTTGGTACCCACGAATGAATAAGACATAAAAATATATATGTATAGGTATGTGTCAAATAGGTATGTATATTATATGGTTATATAATATGTGTGTATAAAATATGTAATTAAATTCATTTAATAGTAGAAGGAAGATGTCTAATATATGTACTATATTAAATATTTTGTATAGCAAAGTCTAAGTGACATTTTGTATCATACAAATATATATGTAAAATATCATATATATATATATATATATGTGTGTGTGTGTGTGTGTGTATGTGTGTGTGTATGTGTGTGTGTGTGTGTGAAATGATTTTTACATTAATTAACTTTGTCCTTTTCTCCTTCATTTTCCACCTTGAGTTTTCATCTATTTACATAGGCATGTCATCCCCAATTAAGCACAACTTCTCCCCCCATAAAAGGGACAGTCAACACATGTGAAAATTGGGAATTTACTCCCATGCCATTATCTCTTATGCACTACAATCTCACATCCAAATTGCAAAGCAATATCTGAACAATATAACAAGATAAAAATAAGAAATTTTATTCTAAGGTTTATTAAATTTAGTAGAGAAAGATTAGTAAGATTATTTAGTACATCAATTTATTGTGTAGCTTAATTGAATATATATATATATATATATATATATATATATATAATCAAAGAAATAGAAGTGAGGAATTTATTAATGGAATTATTTAAATAAATTCTGATTACCAAGTTAAATTATATAGGTAATAGAAATTCATAAAAAATGGAAATACTTGAAAATAAAAATATTTATTAAACTATAGCAAGAAAATTAGTAAGCTTTCTTTATGTCAACTTATTATACAATATGGTAAATTGCAAGAGGCAAAGAATGTCAAAAATAACGGCTACATTGATTTGCAATTAGTAATTGCCGGACTTTTATAGCTATATATATGACAATAGAAATGCAACCCAAGACCAGGTAATTAGAAAGAGTAAAACAAAAGGGCAATGTATAGATGTGCGTCGGACTATTTATATATATATATATAAAATAGATTCGGTCAACCTAAAAGTATATAAAGAAATTTGCATCAATATTTAGATAGTAATTTGCGCCGGCAGCAAATACATATATAAATATAGTGGGGAATGCGGCAAAGAATGGTCAAAATATATAATTGGCATGTTTTGACCCGATTGTGCATGAGTAATCGTACTATGAGTTTCCAAACCATGCGTCAAAGAAAAGAATTGGAAAGAAAACCGAGAATCTACACTATAGCACAGTTGCACAAGAGGTAAATGGAAAGCTTCTTGTTTTCAACATCCCAAACTTGTCAATCCTTATGCACTGAATATCTATATAAACTCCTCTAGTGCTTACTTTTTCTTCATCCCAGAGCAAGAGCATACTAGTCACTCTTAACTCTCTCTAGCCTTCTTCTTGGCAATCCCCTCAATTGTTGAGTAATCTTGAACTATTCTTGAGTACTTTAGTATTTTAATTTAGTGTTCTTGAGTGTTCTTGAGAGCTCTTGAGTGTTCAGAAGTTTTGGAGTAACGAAGCTCTGCTGGATTTCACAAACGTGCAAAAGAAATTTACTTTTTGAGATGGAAGTGATTTATAATCCTTACTTGATTACTTTGATTCGAATAAGTATTGCATGTGTGATGATGTTTTGAAGTTAATTGTTTAGAAATATGTTTTAATATGCATGATTTATTTAGTTGATATGCCATGAATATACATGTTATGCATGTTTAGGATTTTAAGAACAAAAATTTATGATATGTATGAACTATGCCATGAATGAATGTTCAATGATTCATGTTATGTACATGTTATATTGATGGTTTAATATAATATTATGTGTTTTATCACTAAGAAAAGATTAAATAATGGTTATAACCATGTATCGGCGCGATGATAGGCTGCATAGCATCATCGTGTGTTTCCACCCCAATCCAACTTGTCGGCTTACCATTGATGATTTTGAACTGGGTTTCTAAGAGTGATCCTCTCTCCCAACGATGTGGAATACAGAGGTTAACCCCTTTTGGTCTTAACGTCAACTCTAAACAAGATATTTTTTTTAATCACCTAATGTACAAAAGTTTTTTATATGCTTGGTTTGTTTGAATTGAAATAATGATTTAAATGTTTAGAAAGGTCCATTGGACTATGTGCTCACCCTTCCTACTTTAATTTTTTAGGAAATTGAACCCTCAAAGATGCATGAGACTAGCTAAGATGCTTTTGTCTAGAAAGTTTCTATTTTTAAAAGAAAGGGCATGTAGGCCCAGGTTTTGAATTTTTCGTTGCAAATTTTAATTTAAGACTTCCGCTATAATAGTTCTTTTAAATTTAGAAAGTTTGGTACCCTCTATTTTATTAAATCAATAAATGATTTGGAAAGTTTTCTTTTATCTCTTGTGCAATTGCCTTAGGAAATGTTTTAATTAAATAAGGTGTGAGATAATTGAAAGAGAAGTCAAGTTGTGTGTTTGTAAATGTAATACTGGCCCAACCCGCCTTGTGGGTAAGTCCAATTGAAAGTCTCGAGGTTGGGTGTTACATTGGTGTATTGCACAAACCAAAGGGCATTCTTCTAAATGCATATATGTACCATATGGGCAAGTAAAAGTAGTTTTTTCTTGATCTTCTAGACCAATGATAATCTAATTATAGCTTAAGTACCTGTCTAAGAAATAGTAGAAGTAATACCCTACAATTTGGTCTAGCATCTGATCCACAAATTGCAGAGGGAAATGGTTTTTCCCTGTGGCTTTATTTAGTTTTCTATAGTTAATGCAAAGTCGCCACCCTATAGTAGTTTTAGAAGCAATAGTTTTGCCCTTATTATTTGAAGTGATTTCTCCCTTTTTAGGTACCACATGAATAGGATTAACCCACTGTGAATCTAAAATAGCATAAATAATTCCTAGTTTGAGCTACTTCATCATTTCCTTCTTAGACACTTCCTTTATAATAAGATTTAGCCTCCACTAATGTTTTACTGTAGATTTGTAAGACTCCTCCATGAGAATTTTGTGCATACAAATAGCTGGACTAATGCCCCTTATGTCTTCAATTGTCCACCCAATGATAGACTTATGCTCCTGAAGCACTCTTAATAGTTCCTCTTCTTGAAGAGAGGTTAGGGAAGAAGAAATAATGACTAGCAAGGATAGTGCTTCACCCAAATAGGCATACTTTAAATGAGCAAGAAGGGGTTTTAAATCAATAGCTTTAGGAACATCTTGGAAATTTTCAAATTGGGTTGGATTAGGTAAGAGTATAGGAGTTATTAGGCTCAGGTAGTGAGGCTTCCAAAACTAGAACATGCACTCTCTCATTTTTGGTCATGGGTTGGGAAGAGATACACCAAACCATATCATCTTGAAAGTTTAATTCATCCACCACTTCAACAATGCAAGAATTTATTACATCAACTCTCTTACATTCATGTAGATCACTGGAGAGTTTCATAGTCTTATAAAGATTAAAGACCATTTGCTCTTCATTCACTTGTAGAGTGAGCTCGTCGTTATATACATAAACCATTGCATGGCATGTAGCTAGGAATGGTCTGCCAAGAATTAATGAATCCCCATCTTCTTCCATATCTGGAACAACAAAGTCAATTGGAAAGATGAACTCATCAACCTTCACTAAAACATCTTCAATGATGCACCATAGATAAGTGATAGATTCGTCAGCAAGCTAAAGATAAATGGTAGTAGGCTTGATTTCTGACATTCCCAATCTTTTACATACTATCATAAGCATGAGGTCGATGCGTGCCCCTAAATCACACAGTGCCTTCTCAAAGATTTTTGAGCCAATATTGCATGGAATAGTGAAGCTACCTAGATCTTTTAATTTCTGAGGAAGCTCTTTCTATAGGATGGCACTGCATTCTTCAGTAAGCTTCACTGCTTCAAAGTCTCTAGTTTTCACTTTCTAGACATGATCTCTTTCATGAACTTGGCATAGTAAATCTTTGAGGGAAAGGTAGTGCTGGTGGTTCAAGGTGTTTGCCACCTTAAATAGTAATCTGTGGAGTTCTCACAGCAGTTTTCTACATAAGCTCTTGCTTTTCTATCTTAATTGCATGTGTTGGTGTAACCTCTTAAGAACCTTTTGTATCTTCAGCTAGAAGAGTAAGCATGGATGGATGAGGTGGATTCTATATCTCTTTCCCACTTTTAGTCATAATTGCATTGCAACTTTCCTTTGGATTCACTTGAGTATCACTAGGGAAGGAACTCCACTGCTGGCTAGAAAATGTTTGGGCTAGGTGTCCCATTTGAGTCTCATGATTCTTTACTATTGCATTCATATTCTGTAACACCCCAGCCCCTGAGACTTTCAACTGGACTTAACCACAAGGCGGGCTGAGCAATGTTACATTTACAAGTAAACAACTTGCATCTCAATTCCTTTGTTCTAACACTTATTGAAATCCCGCATGAATACACCTTTCATTGTGCTTAACATTCAATTCAACAAGTGCAATACAAGTCGAAAAAGGAATACTTTAAACTCTTTATTTATTCAAATAAAATAAAGAAATTACATTCTTAAATTAAATCCTAAACTTGAGTACACAACTCTTTAATAAAAATTCAACGGATATAACATCTCGAAAAATTCATATGAAATTTGAATTTTTACTTAGAAAATTATACAGAATTGACGAATGAAAATTTTGGCAAGTCCCAGTTTACCCAAATGAGGAATAAAAATCAATTTAATGGATTTTCGAAGAAAATATATGAATATAACGTATACTGTGGGATATCATAGCCAAAAATACAAGGATACGTGCAATTTTTTATGAAAACAAGATTAGAAAGTCAATTGGAATCGAGATTTGGCAAAAATCCGAAAAGAAAGTAAGAAATTTGGCAAAAAAAAAAACTTAAAATACATCTAACCGTCTACGATCGATCTGCCAAAATCCAACGAACAAGATTAAAACCAAACCAAACACCCGGGAGCACCCGATCATCAAAATCCAACAGCCAGAGATCCGCGCACCGCACTCAAGGATGATCGAACAATCCGAAGCATTTTCGTTAATCACGAAGTGAGATCCGCATATGAAACTCGAGGTCGATCCAACGGTCCAGAAGAATTTTGTTGATCGTGAACTAAGATCTACACACTGTGATCGAGGATCATCCAACGGTTGAAATCAAAGCAACATTGGTTAATCACGAACCGTGCTCCGCTCAAGGAAGATTTAACGATCCGATCGGAGACGTTTTTGGATTGATCGCGAACTGTTAATGCGCTCGAGGAAATCCAACGGCCAGGATCAAAAGCTCCAATTTTCGTTGATTGATCCGAGATTAATCGATGGCTAAGATTAAAGGATCCGAAATAAAATACGAAAATTGCGAGAAAAATACGAAAAAAAGTCACTAAAAATAGGTTTCTAAATTCGAAAAAATCTGAAAAATACTCATTTTGCTCTAAAAAATAGGAAGTACGAAATTAAGGAGAATTAGGGTGTTTTATTTAAAGAAAAACTCAAAACTTTCTATTTTTCTCCCTTTGAAAACCTATATAAACTTCCTAGGCTCTTAATTTCTTCATTCCAAAGATAAGAGTTGAAATTGCCTCTTATTTTCTAAGCCTTCTTCGTGGCACGTCTTCCCATCTTCCCTTCTTGTGTGTGAGAAGTTCTTCTCTTGAATTGGAGAATTAAGTTGGGCGATCTTCATTGGCACTAGTACGTGGGGGGGAATTGCTACCGAAATTTCGAAAGAAAGCGTCACAAGGTGGAAGTGATTTCTAGAACACCCTTCTGTTCTTATTTAAATTCATGGCATGCTCATTGTTTGTGTGTTTTTCACTGAATTCAA
>JAJIYU010015561.1:0-12600 GCA_030144865.1 Tinospora cordifolia
TTTTTTTTTTTTTGTAAAATAGTAGGCTATATATATCAATATTTAAAATTTGGTGGGGTGAATGTAGTGGTAGGGTCAAGAGCCAATTGTGAGGTGATTTTAACCACACTCTCATTTTATTGTATTATGGTTTTTGAGAAAAATTTTATGCCATTGACACACAATGACAAATTAGTAAAAAATTATAAAAAACGAAAAAGAAAAAGAAGGTTGAGAAAGCCCACGCTGAAAAAGAAAAAAAAAAGTACTCTCATTTTAACTTAATAAAAAATATTATATAAAAATAAAGAAAAAAAGTGTAAAAATTCTCCAGTCTCGTAGCGGCTAAAGGAAAATTTACATGTGGAGAAGGTTGGCAGAATCAGAGAGCTTGGGTCTGCAAGAACTTGGAGTCCGAATCGCATAAAAAAGGATCTTTAGAAACAAAGGAAAGATGAACGAGATACCGAAGAAAGCCAAGGTGGAGAAGGAATCAGAAGACGACGACAGCGGAGGAGAGAAGGAGCAGGAAGAAGCGCTGGTTGCTCTCATCGAGCACAGGACTAAAGAAGTTGAGCATTTGAGGCAAAGAATAAAATATTATAAAACTCAGGTTACACTTTCATTTTTAATACTCATTCTCCTCCTCTTTTTATTCGATCGTTATTGATTTTGTTGACTAATTTGATAACCGTGATGTTTTTGATTCCATTTCAAATGCGTATGTGCCGAATCCTCGTATGCCCATTAAGTTATCAGGTTGCCCTTTTTAGGCAGAGGATGTGAGGTTGCCCAAATCGTTGTTATGGTTATTTACAAACACTTCAAATCATTTCATGGTTCTGAGGGAATGTGTAGATGATGGTACATGAGATTGAAACAAAGGGGGCTTTTTGTTGCCTGAACACGTCATTTAGGATACAGGGTAGATGATTACGATGATGGTTAGTAAGAGCCGAATCATTTCTAAGCAGTACTATTACAGCAACACTACCTGTTATCCAGTTAAACTATTCTTAGATGTGAAATGATTGAGTTGGGTTTATTATCCTTTGCCAAGTGTAGGGTGGCTAAAGTTGCAATGTCTTGTATGATTGATGTGTACTGATTAATCTGACATGAAGCTGGGAGAAATCAAGACAAAATATATGCACAGGACTAGCGTACATTTTTTTGGGGTCATGAGACAGTTGAATGAAAATTTGGGGAAGGAGTTGCAAAAACATGGCAGAGAAATATAGGAATGAAACAAACAACATAAAGGAAAGATTGCTTAGATGGTTGGATTTGTATATGGATGGACAATAATAGTTTGAATAAAAAGAGTGAAACATGATTGCTTTGATTGAGGTGGATGCACAACCCGAGTTGATTAAGTATGCTTTTTTTAAAAAAAATTATTTATTTATTTTTTATACCATTGGCAGTGTTAATAAGGGCACCAGTCATACTCTAGATGAGGGACCCTTCCATCTCCTTAGGCAAAAGGCATAAGGTGAAATGTGTGCCGAGTGACGTAAAACAAAAATATGCACAAATATGTCTTTATAAATTAATTAAATATGTAAGCTAATTAGACATAAGTTATATAAAGTTAACAAGTTAATGATTCATAATGCAATTATTCAATCCTTTCTATGTGATAATTTCATGATATAGAGAAAAGGAAGAGGAGGAGAATGGGGATTGAGATCTTGCCTATGTTCAGGCCCAGGGAGGGGAAAATCAGATAGTAGGACCGAACCGTGGATTGTAAGTCTCACAAATCTATTAAACTATATATCAAGGATATATAAAAGATTTTTAGTCAAAATAAAATAAAACTTTGCAATATCTAAATTTAATTTAATTTAATTTATTGGGAAAGGTATTTGAATGTTTAGTTGACATTATCATTTAAAATAAATCAAATAAAAACCATAGGCCAAACTGCAATTTTCTTTTTTATTTTTTTTTAAAAGAAACAAGCATTTTATTGATAAAAGAAACAACTACAACAACTAAGGGATGATGAAAACCAAGACCAACCCCATCTCGCCCAAAAATAGCCCCCAATAACAATTACAGAATATTTTTCCACCTCGAACTCACTCCAAAATGGAGTAACCCAAAGACAGGGAGCTATTGTTAATCCGGAAGGAAATAAACGCTAAAGAATCTTCACAAATCTGACATGAGGAAAGGCCCTTTCCCTTAAAATCTTAGCAATTCACTCCTTCAACAAACACTAAAGCACAGCCAGACAAACCACCATTCAATAAGCTCGCCTCTCCGGACACATCTCCTCCCAAAATGGGCACACTATGAATGGAATATCCAGCTCGCTCACCTTTGAGGAGAGCAAAATTGACTCCTCCGCCTAGCCCGAACATAACTAGAGAACAGACACCTAAGGAACAAATGATCCATTAATTCACCATTTAGCTTTCAAAGAAAACAACGCGAAGGTGAAAGATAGTGCCTAGGGTGACGCTTTTGAACCATTTTCCCCATATTAACCTTCTTATGGGCCACCTCCCACGCTAGAACCTTGACTTTAGAGGGGACTGGGGCCTTCCATATTGCTTTGCACAAAATATCCAGAGTGACCCTACTAGAGTTGGATAAGACTGAGAAGAATGATTTAGAAGATAATTCCCCAGAGGACTCCATAAAGCACACTAAATGGTCCTTTCTATCCTGAACACATACTCCCTCAATAACTCTAGGAGGGCATTCTCCTCCTCTTCACTTCGCCTTCTTCAGGAAGGCCTCAAATGAAGATTCTATTGAAAAGAACCTAACCCTTCAATTTGGTTTCTGAAGAAGGAGGCTGGATGATGGCGATCTCTAGAATGCTTGTATAGCCTAGGGAACAATCTGGCAAAAGCTTCGTGCCCCCACCAAACATCCCCCCAAAATTGAATACCTTCACCTTTTCCTACTGGTAGTCGAATATCTAGCGAATAACAATGATATAAAGAATACATAACCTTTTACGGGCTTGTGAAGATTGAACTCCTCTTGATTCTTGCATCCCTTGCACTGATGTCCCTACCACGAATGCTTTCAATCACTCGAGCCCACAATTGATCTTGTTTTTTAGGAAATTTGCAAATCCATTTCCCAGCTAAGGCCTTGTTCCTATTCACAATGCTGCTAATCCCTAGTCTTCTGCACTCCTTCCTTAATTGAACCTTGCTGCACTCCACTATATGTGATCCATGACCATCTTCCCCACCTTTTCACAAGAAGTTCTGCATCAATCTCTCTATCTTGGAAGCTTCGCCTTTAGGGATTTTGAAAATTGACAAGAAGTATATTGGTAAGACATCCAACACTACTTTAATCAAAGTGAGAACGTCTGCCTTTAGAGAGAAATGCTTTCTTCCATTTGTCTAGTCTCTTAGCCACTTTAGAGACAATTGACTCCCAAAATCTTTGGGACCCCAGGTTGCCTCCTAGGGGCATACCTGAGTACTTCAAAGGCCATTCTCCTAGAGCACAACCAAGCCTAACTGCCATCTAATGCACTGTCTCCTTTGCCAAAGCAATACTGACTAATCACGTCTTAGACAAATTGAGGTGCATCCTTGAAGCCCAATAGAAGCATTGAACAATTCTTAAGGCATTCTCCACGTTATCATTCGCTCCATCCAAAAAAAGAAGAGTATCATTTGCAAACTGTAAGTGTGTAACTTCAACAAGGTCCTTACCCACCACAGATCCCAAATCTCATGCATCCTCCCATTAATGAAGATAGAATATGTAACGGATTTCAAGCAGCCTTGAATCCATTTCCTCCACTTTTCGTTGAAGCCTTTCTTTTCTAAACAAAATCCATGAACTTCCAATCAACTATGTCATGAACCTTTTCAATATCAAGCTTGAAAACCACTCCTCCTTTCTTTCTCACCTTGTACTCTTCCACTAGCTCATTTGCCGCTAAAATTGCATTCGTGATGTTCTTCCCTTTGGCGAAAGCCAAATGATTCTCCAAAATTGTACTTCCCAAAATTCTCTTAACTCTATTAGCCAAGACCTTGGCAACGATTTTATACAGGCTTGTCGTGAGATTGATTGGCTGTAAATATTTGACTTTCTCACTACATTGGTGCAATTGATCACTTATCATGAATGATAAAATTCATCATAACCTTCATTAGTTCTCCCTTCAAAATGTCCCAATATTTCTGAAAGAAGAGCATAGAAAAACCATCTGACCCCAGAGCCTTACAACTGTCACACTCAAACACTACGTCTCTAACTTTCTCCTCTGAAAAGGTGCCCTCCATCCTTGTGCTCACTTCCTTGTCAATTAGGTTCCATTAAATTGCGTCCAAACCCCAAATATGTTTAGATCTTTGCCCGAAGACCTCAAAGAAGTGCCCAACTATGTGGTCCACAATCTTTTCTTCTTCCTCCTCTATCACTTCCCCATTCTCCTCTTCTAGCTTAAAAAGATTATTCAAAATGTTTCTTCCGTTCAAAATTTGATGAAAGAATTTTGAATTAGCATTTCCTTGCTTTAGCCATTAGATGTGGGCCTTAAACCACACCCCCTATCCATCTCCCTGCTCAGTTTCCACAAATAACCTTTTAACTCCCAATGCTTCCTCCTCTTCTTCTCATCCCACTAATTGCTTCATTCTAGGCGATCTAGAACTCCAATGTCACACTCTAACTCTCTTCGTCTCCTCTCCTCATTCTTCAAAGACGTAAGCCACTAGACCCCCTACTTTACTACCCTTAGCTTTTGAATAAATCGAAATCCCTAAGAAAGGACTTCCACTAACCTTCTATTTTATTCTTGAATTCCAGAAGGTAAGCCAAGTTGCCATCGAATTGCTTTGGACTTGGGCCCCACATTGGTTTTGAAGTGCTCAAGAAAATTGGCCAATGATCTGAAACCACTAGACCCCCTACTTCTTGCCTCTAGTACCGAAAAAGATTAGCCCACCTTCTAAAACTGCAATTTTTTAAAAAGAAGAAAAAAAAGGTATTTTGCTCATCACAAACTTGCACGAAATAACGAAGAAGGAGAGAAGAGATGAGATGAGCATAGAAGAAAGAAGACATACCAAAAAGAAATAAGAGGAGTTGAAGAAAAGAGTAAGAAAAGGTAGTGCTTTGTGCGTCAGCAAAAGAAGAAGAAGAAGAAGAAGAAGAAGAAGAAGAAGAAGAAGAAGAAGAAGAAGAAGAAGAAGAAGAAGAAGATTAACTGGGGTCTCTCACCTTGGTGTCGATGTTGCTGTCACCATTTTAGTTCCCTCTTTGTCCTATTCTTGGTGCAAGGGTGAGGGAGCTATTTGGATTTGGGAAAAGAAAGCATCTTTTCTTTAGAGATCATGCTTGGATTACGACCCTAACGATCCTATGATCTAGATTGCTTGTAAGGTACACAGAGAATTTTTATTTGTATTTTTTTGGATCTTGCTATGATCTAAATCTTGATCTCACTTCCATGGGTGCTGCTACTTGTAGGTTGTAGCAATTACTCTCTTCTCCTCCATCTTTCTCCTCCTCTTTTCGGGTAGAGAAGAATTCACGACAACATTTGCTTCTCGCTCCTTGCTTCCCCCCTGTGTTTCTTGCAATTTAAGCCAAAAAAAAGAGAAAATTATGAAAGAAGAAGTCCATGCTTTCATTTTTAGATTAGGGAGGCAAGGAATTATGTTTTTTTTTTTTATATATTTTCAAATGTAACGATAATATTATTAGGTCATATTTTATTAAGTTTAATAATATTATTATTAACAAAAATAAAAAATTTGCTCTAGCAATTTAAAATTGTTGAAAAATAAAATGTCCATGATGCGTGACGCCTTATTAATGTGTTGTGCTAATTCAAGGCGCAAGGGGTGTGCTTTAGTTGTCCCTTAACAACATTGGGCAATTATTCTTTAATTGTATACAATGGGAAAAAAAACCTTGTTGGTTAAAAAATAAAAAAGAAACTAGCATATGAGTGTGTGAAAATTATGATTAACTTTGTTTTGGAAAGTGATTGAGCACTCGTGCAGATGCAAGTTACATTTCTGATGTATCATAATCTTGCATGTTGGGGAAATGTGCAACAAAGTAAGAGTTGTCTCCTTTTGTACAAATAAATAATAAATTGTTGGAATCATACAACATAATTGATATAGTGGTTAAATATTGGATATGCCCATGGGAAATTAAATACCTCTAATGTTCACAAACCGGTCCCGTAGTGCATGCTTTGTTTGGACTCTTTCCTTAAACCCTAAACCCTCTTTGCTTGTTCGATGAAGAGTCCGCACACCACTTGTAAAGCGACACAATCATGGCAAGAGTGGTCATTTCCTGGGAGGGAAGGTTTTGTGTTCCTCCATGTGGTTTTTGTCATCCATTTCAATTGGCCTTCCTAGGAAGAAGAGACATTGGTGAATTGCATGCTTTCAAACTTTGGTCCTTGTAGGCAGAACGAAATAATAGGGTATTTGATAATTCTTCCAAGGATGAGGTGCATTTATGATGATTTAAAATTTCTAATTGTACTTGTGATGTGGCTATTAGTTTGATTGGAAATTCTCCTTTGTTGGTTTGGTTTTGAAGTTCACTAGACTGGGTAGTTTTATATAGGCTTCATTGGGCTTGTTAGTTGTTTTTGTTGGTATGTCTTTCTGTTTTGTTTTGAGTACTACTAGCACACGTTTGTATCTCTTATTCCCTTTTTTATTGCATTTTCTATATTTTTTCTTCTAGAAAAAGAAAAGTAATATTTAAATTACACTGTAAAATCATGGCCTTGATGATGGCATGACGATGAAAATGAAAATAATCTCTATGTTTTGAAATAAGATGTGTTTTTTCTTTTGTCCGTCTCTTGCCAATGTTTAAGACTGTTGATAACAGTCAAAAAACATGACTTGAACTTGGGTAAACTTTATAGAGTTTGAACTGTTATGGCAATATTGATCATATCATTTCTCTTTTGAGAACAAAATCTCGTGCTTTATGAATTTTATCTGATGCACTTGCAATGTAACTCTCATAAATGCATTAAGCCAGATGGAAATGTGTACTGCTTTATTATTGAGCATGAGTATTTTACTTAGTTTTGTAGGCTTGCTTATAGCTTTGCTATGATAAACTAATATTTAGTTGGCAATGTCCTACAGCTTGAACAAGCAGAAAAGAGGTTGAATGATTCACAATCTAAACTTGCCCGGCTTAGGTCTCGGAACAACTTGGCTGGATCTAGAGAAGTTGTAGAATTTGAATGTAAAAAGGTTAAAGCGGAGCGTAGGTCGTCAAGCCCCATTTCCATTGATGAAGTCCCTACTCAAGCGCAGGCTCAGTCTAGACCTCAGCTTCTTATTCCTGCTGTGAATCCCAAATTAGCACAACCTATAAGATCAGTAGAATCCAATTCAAAAGCTTCAGTTGGTCCTGGCAGCCGATCTAGTATATTGTTTCCTACTCAATCTAATGGTGTCAGGAAACTAAAGGGTGATTCACCAAATAAAGCAACTATTGAGGAAAATGCTGGATCACAAGTGAAAGGAACAAAGAGGAAATATGGTAATTTTTTGATTAGTTTTATCTTTTTTTTTAACATTTATCTGCATCCTAGTCATATAGAATGGATGGTGATTTAACTTTTCTTGGTATATCCTGAGGCTTTCTTACATTCTTGTGTGTGAGTGAATGTATTTTGCCTTATCTGATTTTAAATATGAGTATGCACCACATGATATATCTGAGTGTTGCAGAACAGAAAGAACACAAGGAATTAATTCCATTAGTTCGGAGTTCCTCATCACCAATCTTTATCCATGGTCAATCTGGTGTTCACATCTCTAGTCAACACAAAAGAAAATTGAGAAGTCTTGTTCTCTGTCCATCGAACGACCAACTATTTGTTACAAGGTAATCAGTTTGTTTGCAATATGAAGAAAGAAAAAACAAATTAACATTTTTGTAAATAAAAGTTTATTCTTGACAATTTGTTGTCCATTTCAACAGTTAATTGTACACTAGTTGAAGCTAATGCTCCCTATCTCTTGGACCTCTTTTGTTGGGGAATTTTTGTAAAATATTAATCATAAACGAAGAAGTATTAATTCCTTTTGTTAGAAAAAGGATTTAGAATCTTTGAGAAGTGAGAACAAATACAAAGAAGTGGTAACATTGTGGGAAACTTCCATGCTCCGATCCTATCAGTACTCATACAATGAATGGTATCAATCAACAAGCTAAGGACTTCATTTTTTAAGTTTGGTTTGGAGGATGGGTTAATATTTTGTAGTTCTCTATTATACTTTTGTAGTTTAGGTTCATGGGGAACTTGCAATAATCTATAAATTTTTGCGAGTATAACTTCTTACTATGACAAAAGGAGTGTAGAAACTTTTAGACTACTCCATCATTACTGCAAATCCATGAAGAGAATTCTAGAAGATAGCAAAATCTGAACTCATCAAACTCATTGCAGGTTCACAAACTAATTTCTCATTTGTTCAAAAGCCTTTAAAGTTTCTATTAGGGGATCTTTGATGATCAAATGAGACAATCATACTCAATCTATCTACAGTTAATTATAATGGAGTAATGGACACTTGGTGAAGCTAATTTCTCTCCTTCTGTCCCTCTGTTGGTGTTGGGAAATGTGCTAGAATTTTGTGCTTAATTTTGTAAAATATTAATCGCAAACAAGATATATTAATTCTTTTAGTTAGAACTCAATCTTAAAATCTTTGAGGAGTGAGGACAAAGACAAAGAGGTGGTAACAGTGTGGGAAACTTGCATGCTCAATTACTCCAATTGTTCATACAAGTGTCAATTAATGAGCCAAGGACACTTAATTTTTGTTAGTTTGGCTTAGGGGATGAATGAATATTTTGTAACTATCTATGATCTATGTTGTTCCCAATATTTATTTCTTATTATCACAAAATTGTTTTCCTATTAGCAAAATGTAATTGTTGATTTAAAATTGTTATAGTGGAATGCAAGAAGTGGATTCATGTAGTTTATCTCGTATATACTTTTGGAAAAAGCTTTCTTGAGTTAAGTTTAAAAGAAATCATTTTGTTGCCTTAATTAGGAAGTACGTTACGGTGTCTTATATATCTTGTTTTACACCTTTTTCATTCTGTTGTATCTTATTAAGCAAAATATAACATTAGTAAATGAATAATTTACCAATAGCATCTCCTTGTGAAAACCTCCTCGTTGCTAACTTCTTGTATTTGTAATATAACCTCTTGCAGTGCTTTGGATGGGTTAGTAAACTTATGGCAAGTTCATAGCAAAGGGTATGTCTCCTTAAACTTTGGTGTGCGCTATCTTGTGTTAATTACGACAAATATCTACTAGAATCAAGAAGAATAAGAACTGTAATAATGTGTTGCTATGTTACTTGGACTTGGGTATAGGATACTGGTACATATTTAGAGGTTCTAGTTATTTATTTTAAAGTCTTCTGGGATATGGAGACTTGGCTTAAAAGTATCTTTTAGTTTGAATTTGTACTTGAACATTAATATGTTGAAGCCTGTATTATTTGTTCTTCTTTTGTGCTTTTTCTTCTTTACAATCCTTTATTCCCCTTTGTTTTGCTCATTATGTGATTTATCATTAATTAGTCATTATCCTCTTTAATTCTTTCACTTCTTTTTATTAGAGAATCAACATAGTAGTATTCCAAAATCAATATTGCACACATATACCATACACATGTTCTCTCTTTCTTTCTCTCTCTCTCATTTTTTTTTTGGAGAAGAGAAAGTTTTATTATTATTATTTTTTTGAAAGAAACTAAATATAATATATTAATAAAGAAAGCCATGGTAGATGAGGTATCTAGACTGGGGAGTTACAATAAGTGTAAAATTTTATGTCCATTATGTAGCCATTCTCCAAAGATTTGAGGCAGTTTTATTAATGATATGTTAATGATAAGTATATTCTGCCAATGATTAGTTGGCCACTTCCAATTCATGAAACAACACTGCTTTATTTTAATTTATAAGTTGTACATACATTCTCTCCAATTCCAATACTGGTTTGACATTGATGGTCCCTCCTAAATTCTTGTCGCAAAGTCCCAAGTACTCACAACTCTTCTAATGTCTTCCCATAGGAGGTCTTTTACTATTTTCACTCTAGAAAACTTCTTCGATTCCTTTCTAGTTTAATCTACCACATAGCAGCTAAAACTGCTTCATGTAACCAAAGCTACTTGTAATGGTCATGTTAGAGGGCAACAAGCACTCATCACTTGGTGTTGGCATTGTTAACCTACCGCCAGAAAAATCCTTCCACATGTCCCATATAAACCTTGCCCATGGGCAATGGAAGAACGTATATCGGCCGTCTCCTCATCTTCAAAGCTTAGAGCACAACAATGAGGTGATAGGTTATGATTAGGATGTTCTTTTCTAGAGGATGTCCATACTGTCTCATTTTTTTTTTTTTGTGAAAAAGAAACACAACATATATTAAAAGGGGTGGACAAGAAGTTCAAGGCACCAAAGGCGCTTACAACAGAGAGAATAAAATGGAAGATCACTTTAGCAGCCAATTCTCAAAGTTATAACCAAGCCCTAATTTGAAAGTAGAAACCCACAAAGCAAAAAGATAGAGAGATTTATTTACAATTCGAGTAACATCCATAACAAACTTCCTAAAAATGCAATTATTTCTAGCATCCCATAAAGCTGATCAAATGGCAAAATAAAAAACCAGTATCTTTTCTGCTTGATGGGAGTCTGGGTCAGGCAAGACATGCTAGCAGAATTTTTCACAGGACCTGACAAAACAGGCAAGTAGTGACGCCACGTGGACCAAACATTTTTCAAAACTTCACAGCTCCAAAACATATGAGGAACGTCATCTTCAACACCCCTGCACAGGCAACACCAAGAAGGTGAAATACAGCCATTAGGCACCTTTAACTGAAACTGAATAGTACAGTTTAAACGACCTAAGGAAGTGAGCCAGACCAAAATTTTGGTTTTGAACGGCATTGTTGCCTTCCAAATTGGGTCAAGGCTATTGTTCCTTGGCATGGAGACCTTAGCAAAGAAGGCTGTATAATAGGATTTAACAGAAAAGGTCCATGAGTATTCTCCAATCTATTGCCAAGAATCTTCTTGAGGCAATAGGTGAAGGTTTTCAAATCGCTAAAGCAAGACAATGAGGTCTTCAATCGCCTCATCTTTGAGACCACGCCGGAAGTTCAAAATCCTGCCAGCCTGAGGATCATTCTGGGCCTAGCTATTGGAACAAAGCTAAAAAGAGTAGCAGAAGGATGTTGGGCCAATCTAAAAAGTCTCGAAAATTCCTCTTTCAAAGAGAAATGCCCATTCCACGTCCTCCTAGGCTCTGCTTAGCTTCCCGTCGCCCACTTTCCACTGAATTTGCCTAAAGAACTGTGGATATATGGAGTGGATGAATCTCCATGGCGATCTGTTGGTAACTTTGCCATTTAGTCCCGTGATTATGCCATTGGGAGAGGAGCTATGAATATTGTCAATGATCTTTTTCCAAAGGAGATCCGAAGCCTTAGGGAATCGCCCCAACCACTTGGCCGCTAAAATAAGGTTCCTAAAATTGAGGATTCCCACACCTAGGCTCCCGTTATTAGGCAGTTGGCTGATCTGCTTAGGAATTGTGGTTTCTCTGAATTTTCAGCTTTCCAGAAGAAATGCTCGAGACTCCTTTCAATATCCTTGGGGATAGACACCGATTCCAACCCTCGATTCTCTTCTTAAAAGTTTGCATAACCGACTTCCAAAAGGAAAACTTCTTAGGATTGCTTCCCAGGGGAATGCCGAGGTACTTCATAAGCTAGCTATTGGCAGAGATACTCAGGCTTCTGATAGCTTGAGCCAGCGCCGAATCATTGAGGTTAATACCCGTCAGCTGGCTCTTGTGAAAGTTTATTTGCAAGCCAGAGATTAGGGAGAAGCTCTCTAAAACCATCGAGAGCATGTTCCAGCTACGAATATTATCGTTCAAGAAGAAGAGGGAGTTGTTCATGTAGAGAAGGTGAGATAGATGAATCCTCCTAGATCCCACCTAAAGGCTTTGTAAGCCATGAGCCACAACCTTTTGAATGATGACATGCCAGTTACCAGCTACCAGGAAGTAGAGAAAAGGGGACAAAGGGTTACATTGTCTCAGACCTCTAGGGGCCACCGTTTTGCCTCTCGACCTACCGTTGATGATGATCGAATAGGAAACTAAGGAAATGCATCCTCCATCTATGCCATCTAACCCCAAAACCTTTTTTCGTCAACACATATAGCAGGTAATTTCATCGAACAGAATCATACGCCTTAGAGAAATCAATTTTGACAACCAGTCTCTCTTTATGACGAAACCTACAATTCTACGACCTCGTTTGCTATCAGAACAATGTCAAGGATGTGGCGATGCTTGATGAAGCCCATTTGATTCTCGGCTATAGTATCTTGAATTACTTTTGTTAGTCTTTTCGTTAGGATTCGAGCTATAATTTTGTAAAGGCTAGTTACAAGTTTAATGGGACGGTAATTTTCCACTTTCATCAGATTGCTCTTCTTGGGAATGAGATGGACGTATGTCCCATTGGTACATTTATTGACAACTCCTGAGTAGTAGAAGTCTTCAACCGTCTGCATGATATC